>OMNV01023921.1:0-35710 GCA_900303265.1 Brotula barbata
GATATGAAGTTTAATATGAAGTTTGATATGATGGATATGAAGTTTAATATGAAGTTTAATATGAAGTTTGATATGAAGTTTGATATGAAGTTTGATATGATGGATTTGAAGTTTGATATGAAGTTTGATATGAAGTTTGATATGATGGATTTGAAGTTTGATATGAAGTTTGATATGAAGTTTGATATGAAGTTTGATATGAAGTTTGATATGAAGTTTGATATAAAGTTTGATATGAAGTTTGATATGAAGTTTGATATAAAGTTTAATATGAAGTTTGATATGATGGATTTGAAGTTTGATATCAAGTTTGATATGAAGTTTGATATGATGGATTTGAAGTTTGATATGAAGTTTAATATAAAGTTTGATATGAAGTTTGATATGAAGTTTGATATATTGTCTTTGAAGACGTAGACCAGTAAATGGTGCACTGTCGCTTTAAGACACGATGATGCGTCGTGACCTACCTGACGACGTCTTACATTTTGATTCATTTATTCTCTCTAATGGACTTTGTACAACGTCGTTCTTTAATTCTAAAAGACCGAAAAATAAAAGTCGTCAAACCAAATTCAGATTTGTTTGTCGTGGTTCAATGGTGCAACAAAACCTGTGGGTTTTTCCGCTCAGCTGTGAAGACGACTGCAGAAGTTTAGTTTATCATCGTGTCTGTTGGGGAAGCACTCGTCGACTAACGTGACCAGACCGCATGACTCATCATTTGGATTTGAATGTTTTCGGTATCTGATTGTAGCGTCCATCAGCCCGTAAAAACACAAATAAACGTCAGTAAACGCAAAGGCGAAGAAGATCCGGACAAAAGTTACACCCTGAAGAAACGCGACGTCTTTCTGCCGCGCAGCTCGCCGCCACGAACGTTAGCCTTTGATGCTAGCGTTAGCATACGTTTGGAGACTGAGGCGGCTTTGATTTAACAGTTCGGATCATCACGCACGAGGAACCGAAAACAAACAGCCAAACATTTCGATCCAAATCTAATTTGACGACAGTTTCTCTCATCGCGCGTGAGGAGAACGCCGCGTCGAGCTCTTACTTCTTCTCTACGCATCGCCCGCCGACATTATGCGGCGAAGCTAAATCAACGCCAAAGATTGAAGCAGGACGGCGGCGGACAAACAAACATTTCAGCCGTGTCGTTAGTGACCAAACGCTCGGAAACTCGCTTAACTTCACGGGTCACCAGGTCGGGTCAGGCACGTGGACCGAGTCGCTCCGGGGTCAAATAATCGCCATTTGCGTCGAGTATTAGAGGTTCTAATGGAATAAGGCCAAACGCTCCGTGACTCGGGAGTCCCTGCTCCAAACTGTGACACGTCTTTAGGCCGGTCCCTTCCTTATCACGTGGGAAGTGCCCGGCCCGATTGTTCTGCTGTCTGGCTGCGGCGTGAAGATATGAACGTTCCCATTGTGTCGGCGACGTATGGACGTTTGCTGCAGGAGCTCACAGCGCTGGTTTATTCTCTGGAAGTCACACACGTACACAGACAACCCACAAACAATTCAGAGGAAGCTCTCTATGCAAACACATCCTGCTGTTCACACACACACACACACACACACACACACACACACACACACGCAGGCCCAGCCAAGCGAGTAGTAAATCTCTGACGCGTTGGACTCATCACTCATGAGTTTCAACACCAGAGGAATTTCCCACTTTCAATTTAGAAGAAGAAGAAGAGGAAGAAGAGGAAACCCACGGTGCGTCTCTGCGTGTGGGGCTCCATTTTTACTGTTTCTTTTACGGCCCGTTTCTGCTGCATGTCATCTGCTAATATTTAATTTTACTACCTTATTCAAAAGGAGGATCTTTTGTTTTCATTAAATGTTGCATTTTATTTTGTCAGATTTTATGGTAGAAAAAAGTTTCTCCATTTCTCAATTTTCTTTCAAATGAGGCTCGTTAAACCTTTGCAACGGAAAACGATGTGAATTTTACTTTAGGTTTTGTTGTGAAATGGAGAAATGACCCCAGGGGTCCTTTTTGTCTGCGAGGCCGAGGACGACGTCAGCCGACAGTTGATCTCTGTTGGGTTTTTTTGGGTTTTTTTCTGTGCAGGCCAATGTGACAATTCAGAGTTTTGGAATTCAGATTTGGACGTCTGCCTGCCGTGCGCATCGTGCAAACAGTACCCAAAGACGCCGTCCTGCAACACATGTAAGAAATCCAGACTAGGTCGGTCTTTTGCCTCATTCTAAGAAATAACATCATCATAAATAGATCCATAAAAAGGTGTTTTGGTGCTAGCTGCTCCTTCCTTCTCCCTGCAGGCATGTATGAAGACGAGTCATCCGACGTGTGGAGGTTGGCGGCCATCACCAGTTTCTCCGTGCTAGCCGTGGTGCTGGTCGGCGCGGCGTTGATCATCGGGGTTATGGTGCATCGACGCAAATCACAGAAGCGACCTCTCCGCGGTGAGGATCCGTGACGTCCGGGTTTGGGAGTTTCATCTCCGCGGTCCGCTCGATACAGCGAAGCATAAAAACCATATTTAGCCGCTGAAACGATACGTGTCGCCATTTTTTTTCCAGTATTTATGATTTGATATTCCAATATTTGGTGGATTTTCTGAAGTGAATCTTACATCGAAATGTTAACTTTGACATCATTTTACTCTTTTATGGAATATTTTCAGGTTAGCAGGTTTGCATCTAATTTATTGGTGGACGACGTCACAAATTATCACGATATGAAAAGAACTAATACTGGACTTCAATATCATCATATGACCAATTTAGATGATAAAAATAAATATACCTGATTTATTGTGACTGTATATATATATATATATGTAGTAACGGGAGAGTTTCCCGTTAAGTTGCCGTCGTTCTGCTCTGTCACAAACACTCAGCTCAGGTAACCTGAACAATAAGCTCCTCCTCCTGACGCCTGAGGGGCCAGTGTGTGTGTGTGTGTGTTAGCGTGTGTGTGTATCATTACTTGAAAACCTCCTGCTGAGCTCACACTGTTTCCTCCATCTGCCATTTCATTCAGTGTAGAAAATTACAGAGGAGCTTTCGGTGATATTTTCATTAAGTGAATTGTGACTTTTGCAAATATTCAATCAGATCAATCAATAAGAGACACATATTTGAACTGAAACTGTTTCTTCTTTCATCATTCCTTCCAGAACCCATTGAAGAGACGGCGGGGCCACTTTATCAAGCTTAAACATTTCAGTAAGTTTTCTAATCAGCACATCGCAGGCTTTGATCGGGCAGATGTTGACCTACGGGAGAAAACCGGACATCAGACGGAATCAATTTCTAATAATTCAACTCAGCCAACGAGTGTCAGACGCTTAAGGAAACGATCAAAGCTGCAAAGGCCTCTAACTCTGAACAAAACGAACAACAAGAAATAATAAAGAGAGAACAATAATTACATGAATAAGGGTTTCAATGAAGCCAACTTTCTTTGTGAATGATTTGCCTCAGTAACAGGCTCTATCTATTAATATATTCATATGAATTGTTTTGATTTGTCCAGCCGTCTGTAGTATTATTTAACTGTCCGAGTACCACAGACGGTCCATGCACCGCCGTTTGAGACCCACCGCACTAATACTACACATCATAGTCCAGATACATTACGCATGAAAACATAAATAATAAACCTCGTGCGTTAAAACGCTGTTCCGGTTTCACGGTGTTCCGTGCGTAAAGACGCATCCGTCCAAGGACACCAAATATCCACATCTACTGCGCACAGATCAGATAACAACCAGACCTCAGCTCTTCGTACACAAATCATAGCAGACGTGAAGGTTATAGCCACCAACAGACATCATGACGTCACTTAGCAGGACTTTTCAGTGCAAGACAGGAAACCAACGTCCTCCGTTAACGCGTTAAAGTAACCGAGGAACGACAGCATGAAGACCGACGATTCACACAAAACAACACAAAAAAGATACAAACAGCAGCAGAAATGAACAAACAAGAAGCTGAGTTAGTTAAAGTTAATCGACTCACCTGAATTAGCTCCGCCCTCCCGTCGTTTAGAGCCGATTTGGTTTGAATTCCTTAACTCCTCACGCGTCAAACACGGAGAAAAATCTTATGATCCAAAACGAAACCCAACACAAAACTGAAGTTCGTGTGTCGAAATGTCTTAGAAATCGTCTCCCATTTCACCGAATCAGACTTTTCGTTGAAGATTAGCCTGGAAAAAAAAAAAAACGAGCAGGTGCGTTTGTTTGTGCGTTAATTAGAGGAAGGCCGAGGGGGCGGGACCACGCGTGACGTTTAAGTCACGTAGCTTGGCAGGAAGTAGAGATTTTTAGCGAACAAATCAATTCAAGATTATTATTTGTGCAGTTATCGGTCAGGTTACCGGTACAAATACCTCGTTTGACGTTAAGATTTCCTCCGTCGTGGAGATTTATGGTGATTTTTTTTCTCTGCGCTAACTAAACAGAAATTTTGCGGTAAAACTTTAATCTTGATATTTTTTGTGGAACGGATTTGTACCGAAGGAAATTTAGGCGACTTTTAAAATAAATATCCAGAGTGCTTTTTTATTCTACCCTGCTCCTCTTCAGTAAGTTTGGCATCTAATGTTTCTGCACTAAATTTCAGCACCAAGCAAATTTTGGCAACTTCAATCCAAAAAATGTCAAAGTCAGAACATCCTGTTAACTCAATATGTGAATGTTTGACGTCATGTAAATTTCATTCTTCTCCTGATTCCTGCAGCCTCATCTTCCTCTGGAAACAGATGTGACGGAGCCCAAAAGCGACTGGTTCGGAGCCGGACTGAACCACGAACTGTTCTCTGACCCACAGGGTGACACTCGAGCAGAATCAGACTGTTCTAACTTATTCTACTGTCCTTTGAAGAGACGTCCTCAGTTCTCAAGCACAACATAGGTTCAGGCACAGCTGCCAATCCAGCTGTGAGTGCAACACATCACATGACCAAGAGCAACTCTGTAGGAATAGTCGTGACATTATACTAGTGGTTTAATCGTTCTTAGACTCTTATATTGCAATTATTTGACGTTTGGAGGAGGAGGAGGATCTTTGTTGTTTAGTTCTGAAGTTGCGATAAAGGTCCAGAGGGACGGACTCTGTCCACACCAGCAGGACTCCAGTGAATGTAACACAGCTATGGCTGCCTGCTGAGTGGGGTTAGATGGGGTCATCTACCACAACAGACGAATCACAAGTGAGCGAGACATACTGTTAGGCACATCCAGGCGTTTGAATGTAGCTACTTCTTCTTCTTTTAGTTTGTATTCCTGCCAGTACCTCCGTTCTGGAACATTCTGCGAGCCTGATACAGTGACACTTTGAAGCTGTTCATTAAGGGACAAAACTGTACTCATGCACTGTTACCTGGTCTCCGGAGACCAAAACAGACCCTTCATAGCGGTCATAACAACATTGTCTCATTGTGTTTGTTTTCATGTTTGAGTGTTTTGGCCCCGCCGGGTATTCATGTGCTAATACGGCGGGGGTGAATAATGTCTGAAACACTAGACGCGCATTCCCAAAGTACTAACATGACGTGGGAAAGTTGTAAGGATGCAGTGTAGCAGACAGCTGCAGCATCCCGGGTGGATCTCTGGTGTCATGTTGCTTACTAACTCTGACCAATCAAATCATTTCAGATCCACCGTAGGGAATAAGTACAGATGGGTGACAAATTAAAGGAAAGAACACAGTCATGCACACGGGGAGGACGTGCTAATGGTGCTCCGTCCAGCACAGGTTTCAAACCCAGGACCTTCTTCTATCCACTCCTGCCATCCTTAAGCGTCTGGTTACGTTTACACTGCCAGCTTCATGTGAACCAATCCTGATTTATCGCTCCCATGTGGCACAGATCAGATCTGCACAATGATAATGTAACACGGAGGAAAGCGAACGCAGAACCTGAGGTTTTCAAATCAGATTTATGTGTAAATAAATCAGATACGACTCTGATTTCTCCCAGCGTGACCACACAGATCAGATATATAAGGTGAGTGTGATTCACCTGTCACTTAACGCTGGTCAGACTCTACTTGCGACTGTGATCGTTTTTATGTACTTACTGCAGAATGAAAGGCAAAGAGCGTGGCTCCCTTTGGCCTTGACTCTCATACCGCAGCCAGGTGGAAACAAGGGCTTCAGCTGACAGAATTGTTGCTGACCTCTCTCTGAGCTTCTGAACACAAAGCAAAAGCTCAAATGACGCTCCTTTCCCTTTGTACTTTCATAATAAACCATTAACCATGACCTAACCTTTCCTTCTTCTCGTTTTGACGCGTTACATTATCATTGTTTCTCTACTCTTTTATGGTGGGTTTTCCTTTGACTTTGTCATCCATCTGTATATTTCACGTCTATACGTCCAGTTATCAGTGTTGAAGGGTTTTTGACTCTTTCTCTTTTGGTCAAAAGTGTCCTTATATCTTCAAACTCTCATGGGGATCGAGGTGATCAAAGGTTTCCCAAGAAAAAAACTATTTTATGTGACTGACAATGTTCATTTCAGGGCAAGTTCGTTGATCCATCCGTTTGCCCCTCGGCAGCAAAACGAGGGGATCACATAGAATACACAGTTGCTTCAAAAAAAAAAAGTCAAATATCTTTATTATTTATTTTAAAATATGTTGCCATGTCTTGTTGCATTGTGTGCTGCATACAGGCTGATGGTCAAAGGGACTCCAGTGAAGATTTGTTCAAACCTCCACCAGGCCAGCCAACGACGTTACTGAGCAATAACTAACATTTTCTGCTTGTTTACCTCGCTGTTTAGTTGTGTGTACATAGAAATGCGCTGTCTTCTTTTAGTTACTGCAATGTTGCAAATAAACTGCTTTGTGTAACAAATGTATTTTCACAATAAAATAGACAACTTTCATCAAAAGAGCGTGGAACTGTTTTGGCACATCAGGAATATGAAGAAAACAAAAACACACTGTATTTTCATGAACTATTTTTATTCCCAGTAATTTGCTTATATTCTTAACTACCTTCTAACAAAGAAGTAAAAATCTACAAGAGTGACAAAATAGTTCTAAAAATATGACTTAAATATTGAGCCGATGGGTCGTTTGTGAGCACTAAAAATTCAATAAATCAGAATGTGTGGTATATGCTTTTATTACACAATAGCTAATCTAGCAGTGTTCTCCTGCAGAGGGAAATGTACAGAGATCCCAGTAATATTCTCATTTTTACAGAGGTCTGAGATGAACACGCCACAAATGACCCAGCTGTGAGTGAACGTGTAAGTGCCACAGGTGAAGAAACAAACACTACTCAAAGAAGAAGAAATGTACATGAGTCGGTCAACAGTTACCATAGCGACCATTGAAATCATTAGAAATGCGCATCGTTCCGAATCTTCGGTTTGTCTTCAAACGGTAACTGATGTCACCGTGTTGGATATCACGTGTAAGACAGAACAAATGAGATGTTTCATTCACGCACTGACTCGATCAACATATTGCTTGAATACAACAACCTGCAGACTAACCGAGGTGAACCATCGAGCAGCCAAACGAAACCCACGCCGAGCCGCAGCATACCTCAAAAGACGCAAAACCTGACGAACAGAGCGCCGATCAAAGGCCTGACAAACGAGCTGTTACAGCGCCATCATCAGGTCACTGCATATTTCTTTTATCTGCAGAGGTACTGAGTGGCCATCACGTTCATGAGATATAGCACTTATTGAACAATAAGCCCCGCCCACTCAACTTTGGCAGCCAATTATAGCAAAATAGTAAGGATATCTAAAAAAATGAAAATAAAACTTTGGTCCAGACATTAAAATGTAAGATTTTTTGACCAGGAAGAGTTAAAAAAAATGTTTGGAAAAACAATGAAAAGGTAAAATAAAAATCCAGATAGGTGCAACAAAGGCGTGGCCTTTATGTATGGATGTGAATAGACTCAAGAATCCAGGAGGACAGACTTTGGATTCTATTACTTATGGTACCAAAATCCAAAAAGTACTTACATTTTAAAAGACTCTTCCCTGAATCGTGTCCGACCTTCCCAACAAATTTTTAAAAAAAATTGGAAATCTGTCTAAGATATTCTGATTCGCAAACACGCGCAAAAACACGGCAGAGGTAAAGAAACAACAAGCCAGTGGACCTAAATCCGTGATGTTTGGACCAGTGAAAGGCCAGGGGGAAAGAGCCCGAACGAGAAAAGACAAAAGTTGGCGGACACAAACAACAGCCATCAGTCTGCGCCTGGTCTTTCTGCCCTGAAAGTTCTCCATCTTCTGAGGTATACTGAGGCCTCCGTTCAGTCGGGTGGAGGTGACCTTTGGGAAAAAGCATCAACATCCCGACTAACCACCGTCTCATCCCGTCGGCTGCATTATTGTCCACACACTCTCGTTATTATGGACTTCCTGTCTCTTTAGGCTACGAGTATCTCAAATTTCCATGTGCAAATATAACTGTGAAAATGACAAAAGGCAGAGAAACAAAGCTACAAAGTAAAAGTCAAAAACTGATTTTTAGTTAATTATCAGTCTATAGATCCTACAGTTGATAAATATACGTTTGAATGATTACAGTGTATTCTCTACAACTGGCTGCATGAGGCATTAAATAGTACTTTCTAGGTAGGCAGGACTTTTCATGAGGTATTTCATACGTCTGACCAGTGCTGCGTATACTCATATATGAAGTGTAACACAGAAGGCATAAAGAAAATATCATTTCAGAATAGTACAATATCAAAGGCCATGTGTTCTCCACTCTATTCCTGGTTTGTCAAAGACCAACAGATACACTAAAGAACTTGGCAAAAAGATCATGATCAGAACTCCAAAACGTCAATAATTGCACATTTTTTACAAAACAAGTAGTTAATGTTCTTGGACAGTGAAGACAAAACTGGCTCTTTTATGTGGTATGTTGCAGTAATACTTGTGCTTTTTGGCCATATGTTTTTGTTTGATTAATAAACAAAAGAATTCATCCTTTTACAAAACAGAGGAACTCTTGAATGGGACAGAACACTAAAAAAGGAAAAAGAATTAACGTCACCTCACTTCACCACGTTTACATGCACACTAAAACTTCAAACGTATCCTGATCAAGGCAACAGGTAGATTTTTAATTTTTCATGTGTCCAGATTCAACATAAATCAACTGTCTGCTTAGTCAAAGTCACAGACTTAGACAATGTAATTGAAAATGAACCAATTCACTCTCGTGTAAATTGTAAATTATGATTATTATGATTAACTGTGCAACTTTTTTTTTTTACATTAATTCTATGCGTGTATGTGTCTTTCTCAGATTTTTGCCTTCATTTCTATAAGGACGTCGCGTACATATAAACGTAGTGACCGATCGGTGCTTTTCCATAGCCTGCTGCGAGACATCTGAATGTTTGGTGAAGACAATAAATAATATTGAGGAACTCATCAACAACTGTAAAACAGACAAACAATGAGCATAGAAAAATGTTAACAGTGAGAGGAGGTATGTTCACGTTTACAACTGCTACAGTTGACTTTACATTTTAGGCACTGGCACTTGAATAGAACTCTTGTTTCTGAGAGGTTTGACAGCATGCACTGTACTTCTAGGTGGCGCTACAACAAAACGTTGATAGTGAGATTCACCAACGAGGGCAAAAGTACAAAGGTAATGGCACGGGTGAGAAAATATCATGCTCGGGTGAGGAGAGGATTATGTACAGCGGTGAACACGTCAGGTACGCTCCTTTTCAAGGTTTACCCTGAGTGCTGCCAACAACGCGCCATCCTTGGCTAATTCCTTCCTGCCTGCTGTAACTGAGTAATGCGGAATTACAAATCGGCCGATGTCAAAGTTCCTTAAAGGCTACACAAGTTTTAGACATTTTTACAACATTCATAAAAAGTTTTTTTTTTCCTATTAAAATATGCACATAGAATAAAAACCCAATAAACCGGAATAAATTATTAAATACATCCATTTCAGCATACGACGTCACATAACGTGAACTTGAATATTATTAGAAGTACAACACTTTTTACTAGATAAGATGATTTAGTAAATCACTTTGCCACAGACCTTTGGATAGACCCAGAGGTATTTGACTGAATATCATCAGGCTATGTGGAACCTGAAAGAAGGAGTCCGAGAGAAACATAACCTGTATATTTTCTTTTGTAAGGAGGCACTGAACACGAATACATAATGAGAGGAAAGGTCGCCGTTATAAGAACAGTACCATTAAATACAAAACAGGTAATCAATGTTGATGTTCTTTCACAGACCTGGGCTGCATGTTTTTGTTCACTTTGGTTGACTTGTTGGGAAGGAATGAGACTGTTTATTCATGGATTTTGTGTAATCCGTGGAAACCATTCAGGCCTTATTAAACACAGACGATAATAAACCCTGGGGAGACTTTTCAACGACGTCTCCATCTGTTGTGGAGGTTAGATTGCACGTGAGAAATGTGCATGACTTCAAAGGACCTTCTGTCACGAACATGGGGCACTTTCTGAAAAAAAAAAAAAACTGTTTTACAATGACTAAAAGAGGGACGGAGAAGACTGCCCGTCCTCTTCTCTTGTACACGCTGGAATCCAACTTCAAAGGAAAGAGCCCATGTCTAGGTCCATAAAAGCATTAGCATCCATGCTAAAGGAGGGGTCGTAACTCTGGGTGTTCTGGTGCATCTTCTGATGGTGCCGCAGGTTGGACTTGCTGGAAAAGCTCTTGTCACACAGCAGGCAGGCGAAGGGCTTCTCTTTGGTGTGGATTCTTCTGTGACATATAAGCTGAGTGGACACACGAAAGGCCTTTCCGCATTCCAGACACTGGTAGCGTTTGGGCTCCGTGTGGATGCGCCGGTGGTTCTTGAGAGCCATCAGGTTGCTGAACTCTTTCTGGCAGACGGAGCAGAAGAACGAGCCGGTCTTGTGGCTGTTCTTGTGGTTTAGCAGGGAGCCGGCGTGGCGATAAGTGCGGCCGCAGTGGTCGCAGACGTGGCTTTTCTCTTCTGTGCCCGTGGCCTCGTTGCTCTCCCGTGGACTTGTGATCCTGCTTGGCATATGAGACAGAGGCGGTGGGACCTGCTTGGGGATCCCATCCATCCTCATGGTCTGATGAATCCCTGAGTCCCAGCAGAGGTTGCTGTCCTCCATGCCTTGATGATATTGGCCCTGAGCCCTGCGGTGCATGTCCTGGTGCTGCTGGTAGCTGGATGTGTCGGGAAAGCTCTGCTGGCAGAGGCTGCAGACCAACGTCTGGTCTTTTGCGTGCACCTCCATGTGGCTCTGGAGGTGCGCAATGAGACAGAAAGTCTTACCACACTCTGGACAGCAGTGTCGCCTCATTTGGGAGTGTATCTGTAGAGTGAGAGGATCAGGAAAAGTCTGGAGACACAACGTACAGTGGTGGAGGTTTTCGGAGTGTGTCTTTTTATGGTTGAGCAGAGAGCCAGCGTGGCGGTAGGAGCGCCCACACAGGTCACACCTGTAGCAGGGATATATTCATATTCAAATCCCAATATTACACTGCTCCCAAGATCAGTCATGGCCCTTTTCCACTACAGTCAAACCTCGAGGCATGCTGGTCTACGCCCTCAATGGGGATCGGATGATTTCAAGATTTGAAAAAACTGCCACACAGGAGAGAAGCTACTTTCAAAATACCAAAGAATTTATTACCGACATTCAAAGCAAATCTCAGAAAAACGCTTTTTCTGTCCAGGCACTCATTGGGTGAGTACCAAATTAGATTAGATTTGGAGAGCTCATATGCTGCTATGAGCCAGTTTTACATTTGACAAAAATACATCAGCCGCATATTGATTGATTGATAAGTATTGAGCTTCTCCACTTTACAGTGCTGTGAGTTGGATTTTTTGCTCTACTGCACAGTAGAACATTTCGATTTAGACCGCCTATACTGCTGACACTCCTCAGGTTATCTAAATTTGAAAATGTAACAATTGTTTCATAACCCATAATCTGCCTCAGGCTGATCTGTGCCCTTCATACATGTCTTGAATTCACATTCAGCCCACCCTGTGTCAGGCTCTTAACCTTGAATGGAACCAGCTTGGTTAGGATTCACCAGCAGTGGAAAAACACCATTGCACTGATAAACACTGAATTATTAATGCAATTGGGAATAATCAGTCAATCATCTTTATAAAGTTATCATTTTGTACTAAATGTAAAGAGAGCTTAGTGAATAAGGTCAAAGATATCTGAAACTACTCCAGTGATGACTCGGAGACAAAACATGACACACAAACATACTCGGTTCATGACAGGACAGTGACTCACATGAAGCACTTGTCTCCCCGCTCTGACTGGTGGACGCCACCTCTTGGGGAGTGATCTGGAGCCTGACGGCAGCGGTGCCTCTTCAGCCCAGACCTGCCCTGGAACGTCTGGCCACATGCGGGGCAGCTGAAGTGACCCGCGACCCGGTTGTGGATCTTCTGGTGGTTGTGCAAAATACTGGCGAGGCGGAAGGCCTTCCCACACGTCACACACACGTACTTTTTCTTCTGCGTATGGATACGCGTGTGATTGCGTAAGGCCATGGGGTTGGTGAAGGGCTTGGAGCAGAAGGTGCAGCTGAAGTGTCCCGTCTTGTGGGTGTTTTTGTGGTTGAGGAGGCTGCCGGCGTGACGGTAGCTACGATTACATATGTTGCACGTGAAAGGACGCTCCTCTTTGTTTGGGGACACGTTTGTCTGTGTGTCACTGCTGCTTGAAGCTCCATCACACGTGTGGGATCTCAGTTGGTCAACAGAAAGAAATGCCTGCTTACATTCCTTACACTTAAAGGCTTTAGATTTTAGAGCCTTCCTGCCTCCGTCTCTTCTGCGGTCTGTGCAGACGTGGGCTAATAGCTGCTTCTTTCCCCTGAAGCCTTTTCCACAGTTTTGGCAACAGTGCTTCTTATATGCAAAGTGGGTACGCAAGTGGTTCTTCAGCGCAAGCTGATTTGAGTACGCGTTGTTACACACAGAACAGTAATATTCGCCTGTTTTATGGGACTTTCTGTGGTTGACCAGACTTCCTGCGTGACGATACGTTCGCCCACATTGGTCACAGGCGAAAGGGCGGAGGTCACCTGTATCGTGTGATCTGACGGAGGTCTCACAATCTGTTGGACCTGTTTTTCTTTCACAGGGCTGTCTACGCCGTCTGATGGAGCCAACAGTCCGACTGGGGTTTGTCATTGAGGACTGCATCACTCCATCTGACCGGGTCCCATTCATTTGCATGAGGGCCTGGATCTGATTGTTGAGTTCCTGGATCTTGGCTTGGTTTTCTTTGTGCCTTCTCAGGTGGTTCAACAGCTGCTTCTGGATTTTGAAGGCTTTTCCACACTCGTGGCAAGTATGCCTAGGGAAGGAAGCGGGTTGTAAAGTTAGGCCTGTGTTTGCAAAACAAGGAACAGAGGTGTGATGACAACAGACATCAGCGACACAAAACACAAAGGAGGTCATTCATGAAACACAAAGCCTAATGCCACATGTTGTAGGGGGAAAATTGCATCATACAACCACGTTCCCTCAATCACAAAAGAGCTGTCAAAATTTTTCAGTCTTTGCACTGAAAAAGATGTTACCATAGCCTTTCCTCATTTGAATGAGGCTCTTAAATATGCAGCGACTCATTATGAAGTCACTTTTCATTGGCTTTCACACATTCCTTACAATCAGTGGTGTAAAGTAATAAAGGAAGAGAACTCATCTGTAGATAACGTTTGAAAAGCTTCTTTATAGTGATTTGGTAACTATTTACCTTTCCTCATGGAAGATATGAGGTTGCAATTCATCTTCAAAAACATAAGAGTGTTGGCTCAAAAATAATTTTGTTCATCTGAAGACTGCCACAAGGTAGAAATGACACTCCAGCTGTCCATTTTCTTAAATGCTTTAAGCCAGATATCTGTACGTTTACTCAAGTGTAACTTTGACTTGTGCTTCAATTATTTTGATGTATTAATTATTTTCTAAATTAGCCTCAGAGACATCTCTTTCAGTGAGGTGCATTTACTATAATACATCATTTTCAACAAAAGTCAATTGAACAGGAATGCTTTTTTTAGTAGAACTAACCTCTTAATATCAAAGTGAGAGCGTTGGTGGTTTTTCAGGGCCAGCAGATTGTAGAAGCGTTTCTGGCAGACGAGGCATCGGAACACTCCCGTTTTGTGAGACTTTTTGTGGTTAAGAAGGGAGCCGGCGTGTCTGTAAGCCCGCCCACACTGATCACACTTGTATTGACGTTCTTCATTAATATCCACAGCTTCTTTGATGGGACTGGTTTCTTCATGCTGAGCAATAAACTTTACTTTCATTTCTTCTTCATCTTTTGTTGACTCAGCTTTCCTGTCAGCTGCACAGCCATGGTTCTCAAGATGATGGTAACTGGGGCAAAAGATGCCACAGCTACCACAGATGATTTCGTCCTCCTGCTTATCTCCAGATGCCTTGATGTTATTCACACACAGGTTTTTAACATCATCTAAATTGTCCTTGTTGTGTAGAAGCTGATGAGTAATCAAGTCCTGCCTGTTGGCAAAACTTTCCCCACATGTACTACAAATCATCATCTCGCCTGACTCATCGTCTTTCACTTCTTCATGCGAGGACATGGAGGAAGGCCCTGAGCTTGCTGGAGTACCATGGGACTGTGTGTGCCCACGGAGATGACTCCGAAGAGCCCTCATGCTAGTATAGCTGTTCCCACATACAGAGCACTGATAAAGATCACCATCATCATCATCCTCCTCTTCAGCATTAGCACACTCCCCACTGCTATTTAGCTGATCATTACTTGTATTTTCATGGAAATTCTCCTCAAAATAACTTTGCTCACTAGCATTCAGACCATGAAAATCTAAACTACTCTCTTGATTTCCAATGGCACCGTGACCGTTACTATGCTGAAAGTCAATATTACAACCATAGTCTGCTCTAGAAGAATCATCTTGCTGTTGTAGCAGAGGGCAACAGTGAGACTTAATCCCTGCAATGTCTGCAAATGTCTCACCACAGTCGGCACACATGTGCCTCTGCATTAGTTCTTCATTGTGAGGTAGATGCACAGTCATATCTTGAGAAAAGTCCTGACTAAACTGTTCGTGGTAAAAAGCTCCATTACTCGGATAAACTCCATTCTCTTCATCAATACCAGGCACAGGGTGAGCGTCATCCTCCTCCTCTTCTTGTGAGGGGAAGCAGCCCTGTTGGTGTTCAAGAGTCAGAGGCTCCGTGGAGAGCCAATCTTCTTCGTTGTTGAGGCTGAAAGAGGACGACTGGGCTTTGTGGAGACGAAGGTGACTCTTGAGGGCAGCCAGGTGAGGATAATTTTTCCTGCAGATGGAACACTGGTAAATCCCAACCTGATGTGACCTTTTGTGATTAATGAGGCTGCCAGAGTGTCTGTAGCTTTTACCGCAAATTTGACACTTGAAGGGGCGTTCATCGGAATCTACGGCCAAACTCTCCTCCATTTCATTTCCATTGTCAGAGTTTTGTGAGTGTGCCAGTGGAGGATTGAGGATATTTGTGTCCATGACTAAAGGTTCTCCCTGAGTATTGCTGGAAGATGGCATCTGATTAAGTGAGCAGTCTGAGAATACAGGAGCAATCTGCTCGTGCGACTGATCAAACCCTCCGTGGTTATCAAGAGACGATGATGCTGAAGGAACATTATTTACTGGAGAGGCATAAAAATTAGATTCAGGAGATGCAATACTGTTGTCGTATGATGCATTATGGTTGTCTGACAAGGAATCATGAAGCCCAAATGACACAGATGATGAATTGTGCATCTGGATGTGTTCCTGGAACTCCTCATCACTGGGAAATACAACTTGACATAAATGGCAAAAATTGACTGCAGAATTCTGGCTCTGGGGTGAAAACTGGTCCAATTTTGTGTCTGAATACGCCCTGTCCACGGAACCAGAGTCTGTCCCACTTCTTATCTTGTGAGTTCTCTGGTGACTGTAAAGAGCAGCCATATTGTTGAATACTTTGCCACAAACGGTGCACTCAAACATTCCCAGCTGATGAGTCTTTTTATGATTGGTCAGGCTGCGGAGGTGTATGTAGGTCTTGTCACACAAATCACACTTGAAAGGTCGATTTGCTGCATCGGAGATCTCACTTTCAGAATAATAGGCTTCTTCCATCTTGACTTGTTGAGCTGAAATGTTTTCTGTAGAAGTCCCAACACTGACTGTCTGTGCAGTGAGATGATACGATGGTTCGTCATCACTTTCATGTTTGTGTGCGACATATTCCTGGTCTACTTTCTTGAAGCACTGCTCTTTTGCTCGCCTGGTAAGATGAACCCTGTGATGTGTAGCCAATTGTGTTGCCAGACGAAAAGCCTTTCCACATTCTCCACATGAGTATTTTTTCTGTGAAGTATGGCTCCGGAGGTGACTTTTCAGCGCTAAAGCATTGGAATTTTCTTTACCACATATGTTACATTGAAAACAACCCACATCATGAGTCTTTTTGTGGTTTGCCAAGCTGCCTGCATGCCTATAACCTCGTCCACACTCGTCGCATTTAAATTTACGTTCTTCCTCCTGTTGAAGGTGAGCATCCATGTGTTCAAGTAAGCTGGGCATATTGGAACAAACCATGCCACACTGTTTGCAAGGGAAACCTGTCGTCCTGCCAGGCTCTGGCCCAGCCATTACAGCATAATGACTGATGTCACTGCACCAAAGACAATGTGTAAGAATAAGCAGGAGCAAAATGCATTAGATTCTTTTCTTGTCATTTTTAACATTCCTCTGCAATAGGATCCAGGGAGTGTCCAGGAGCATAGTTTGACAGAAGATGTTGAGAACCAGTTCTGCACACAGAAGATTCAGAAGATGCCAGTGACAGATGTGAGCTGTTGGGGACAGAAGGTACAACATTAGGAGCAGCAGAGAATGGTCTAACAAAAATCTAGATTCATGCAGACTAGATTCAATTAATTTCCACAACTTTAAACTTAATTTTGAAATGTAAACTTCCATTGCAGCATTTCAAATGGTTGAGTAATGAAAAACTAAATGTGGTACTGAGACAATGTTCGCTGAATGAAAGGCATGAGCCTTACATAACATTAATGGCACACGTCACAGTTTGATTGTTCATAGTTACATAATTACAGTTTTATAATGATATAGATATTTTACTGACAACACAGCAGGCTTGTGGATTTCAGTGCAGTTACACTGAGAGCTTGTCTTGCTGACTGTGCTGTAAGAACGATATTCTCTGTAATTTCTCATTGCACATATATTTGCCTGCCATACTTTTCATCCATACTAATTGCCAAATTGAGTAAGAGAACATTGTCTTCTTCAAATGTTCTGTGGACAGCACATCAGTTTGTAATCTACCGATGACACAGGCTGAGACTTTGTTATGACCTACACCTGTTCATATAAAAAAACCCCAAGAAATATTAAAAAATTCAACATTAAAATCCTTGACCTATGCAAAGCTTTGTCTTAAATTGTTTGCACAAAACTTTGGCATTTCTGAATTGTGCAACTTCCAAGACTTCCATGAACCCATCGACCTTGCGACGTATTTTCAAGACTAAGATAACACGGTGACAAGTTGAACACAATAGACCGCTGATTACTTTTGAATTTCCCAGGTGAATAATTTCGAAGCAACTACAAACTTGATATTAGTTCTCTAAAATGACATTTTTTGGTTGTGATTTGAGCGAAATGCTGCTATCAGCGTTCACCATACGTGAATCAGAGTAAAAATAGCATTACAGGCACACTTAAATGTAGTACAGGGGTTAGAAATGGCAAATAATCTGACTTGTTATGCTACATCTTCGTAGTGCAAGCTAGCGGTTAGCTATGTCAATAAACCGGGAGACCAACGCCTCTCATTGTATATTGTTCGCCGTTGTGCATGTCAATAATCTCCGATACTGCTATTGCACCGAAACGAATGAAATTCTTGTTGTAAAGCTAAGATACAGAGCGAATAGTGAGAATACGACAGTGTTTCTATTACACAACAGTGCGCTAACATTAGCATGCCAGCCGCTAGCTGCTAGCAACATCCTGGTTAGCTAAACAAACATTGCACCAAAAGGACGAGAAGTCGTTTTATACGGAACCACCACGTCAGCAAATACGTAAAATCACACACCTGTCGTAGTCCCAAATAGACGGATACTTTTGAAGAGGTATTTTCATTCATTACCCAAGAAATGTAATTTGATATGAAGGGTAACCCCCGTTTTTCATAATTGTCTTTTTTCTTCCATCCCCATTTCCACATTGCTCTTGTTGCTAGGGAACAGGAAATGTGCAGCAGCGAAATGCCTCCCCGCAAGAAGTAGCTATGTGGGCAAAATTGTACAGCTCTAACTTAAACTTTGTCTTGTTTGATAAAATAAGATGGCGATCAACATTATAACGAATAGCAATATATGGCAATTATAGTAAACCTCCGACATGTATTTAACTGACAATAACTTCACTACCACTAAAGCTTGTTAAGCGGCTACGCAGTTGGGTCCGTGTATTAAGAGATATAGGCGTTGTAACAAGTACTCGCTTCAGATTTACTAACGTTTTTACGTAACGACACGCATACAGTTAACTTTGTTCACATAATACATTAATTATCTCATTATTCTTACTTAATACCATTTTCTTGTTATGTGGTTATTTTGTCATTTACTAATTAAAGTGTTGCACACTTGGCTTGCCGAGAGCTTTCGTCATCATGGTCCTAAAGCCGTCCCCTCCCAGCCAGCATCATCATCGCAGTGTCTACAGTAAATGAAGTCGTGTTATTCCCGGAGTTCCCCCACCATCTGATGCTCTGAATAAGGTAAGAGAGTTTTTTTGTGCTAAAATATGCAATGCAGCATTTTGCTAAAGGCAAAGCGAGCACAGTCCATCCCGTAAAATCACAGTCATGGTGGTGATGATGACACAATTGAGTGAAAAGCTATGTGCAGCCGGTCCTAAAGCCAGCCATTTTGAGTTGGTACAAATGTCTAGCAAGTGAGCTAGCGAACAGCAATACGTACAGAACTCGCCCGGTGGTGAACATCACGCAACCGACTCTCGATCGCAAGTCCTGGGCGAAAACGAGCTCTCCAGCCCGATACGCGTCTGTCATTCACATACACTCCACTCTCCACTCCACAATAACTTCCTCCGCTACCAACGCAGTTAGCTTATTGTCCCTGAGGTCCTAATGCCAGCCATTTTGTGATTTAATACACACCCACATAGTTCCGTTAATGTTATTCTATACATTTTTCTATCATCTGTCTCTCAGTAGCTGCTGCGCTAATTCACAGCCTGCCTAGGTGGACTGATGTCTGCTCTGTAGTTTGGTCCTCCAGTCCCATATCCTACAGCTGCTGATGTTTTGTTATGATGTTACACATTTGTGTGAAAGCTGATTAAAAAAAAAAGAACCGCCTTCATACGGACATTTAAATCCTGGAAAAGTCATGGAATCTTTAAAAATCCTGGAAAATTAATGCAATAGCAAAATGAGTGCACAAGTTTTTGGAAAAGTCATGGGATTTTGAACACTTTTGTTTTGATTGTTCTTATTTTAATGAAAAAACAAGTATTCATATGAATTTTCAACAATTTTTATGCCATAGGCTATATTGGGTGCGAATCAACATATGCCCAGGCCAGTGTTGATATGTGTCACCATAGTAACGTAGTCCTGGCTCATCCTTAGACACACTGAGGCCAACTTGCATCTTGTCCACAGAATGTATCACCAATGAAAAATCCTGGCTGATGCATTCTTAGAAAAATGTCAAATCAAACTATGATGTGTTTAAGTTTTGTGGCCATTACTAACACATCTCAGTACAGAAACATTTTAAAAACAACAACTACAATGGAAGTGTACTTTTCGGAGATTTGTAAGAAGTTAAAAAAGTCCATTCTTCAAAATCTTCATGAAACCTGTATTTCTTACAAAGATCTTTTTATATTGTTGATTTGCAGAACGTAAAGATGGCTTCCCCTCAGCCTGGCAGCCCGTCTCTTGCAGAGCAATGTGTCCCTCCAGCGCAGGATGAAGACAGCCAAAAGGAGGAAGAGGAAGTGAAGGATCCGCCTGCGAAAAAGCGTGGCAGAGGTCGTCCTCGTAAGAATATACCTGCCCACAGTGTCCCATCTTTCAAATGCGTTACATGCCAGGAGACGTTCAACAGCGTCGCAGCTCTGCGGAGTCACAAACTGACGGCGCACGTGAAGGACGGACAGCAGGAACACGCCTGTTCACAGTGCAGTAAAAAGTACTCCAGCAAGGCCCAACTCTTGAAGCACGAGCGCATCCACTCAGCTCAGCGTCCGTTCCAGTGTCCTGACTGCCACAAAGCTTACAAGACCCCCACAGAGCTACGCAATCACAGCCGCTCTCACACCGGGGAGAAGCCTTTCATATGCACAGAGTGCGGCAAGGCCTTCATGCAAGCCATATGCCTGAGGATCCACATGACGCAGCACAGCGGCGAGCGGCCTTATTCCTGCCGTCAGTGCTCCAAGAGCTACCCCACCCTGTCGAAGCTGAAGGTGCATATGCGTTCTCACACCGGAGAGAAGCCGTACTTCTGCGCAGAGTGCGGCAAGAGCTTTGCCGACCCCTCCGTATTCCGAAAACACAGGCGGAATCACCAGGGCCACCGGCCGTACGCCTGTGACGAGTGCGGCAAAACGTACACGGAGCTGAAGGACCTGAAAAACCACGAGCGCTCCCACACCGGAGAGAAGCCTTACCTGTGCTCGGACTGCGGCAAAGCTTTCTCCCGCTCCTCGTCTCTGGCTTGCCACCAGCGCATTCATTCCCAGAGCAAACCCTATCAGTGCGAGCAGTGCGGGAAAGGCTTCACGCAGCTGTCCTCCTACCAGTCCCACCTCCGCACGCACTCCGGGGAGAAGCCGTTCCTCTGTCCGCAGTGTGGCAAGATGTTTTCTGACCCTTCCAGCTTCCGTCGCCACCAGCGGGCCCACTTAGGCTTCAAGCCCTACCCCTGCGACAAATGCTCCAAGAGGTTCCGCCAGCCTGCAGATTTGGCCGTGCACGAACGTGTCCACTCCGGAGAGCGGCCTTATAAGTGTCAGAGCTGTGACAAGGCCTTCGTCGCATCCTGGGACCTGCGGCGCCACATGCTCGTTCACACGGGCCTGCGCCCTTTCTCGTGCACCGAATGCGACAAGTCCTTTGCCGAGCGCTCCAGCCTCAACAAGCACCGGCGTGTGCACTCCGGAGAAAGACCATTCACGTGTGGAGAGTGTCTCAAGTCGTTCGTGGTGTCATCGAGCCTGCGCAAACACGAGAGAACTCACCTAGCTGAGAGATCTGAGCAGCAGCAGCAGCAGCAGCAACAACAACAACAACAACAACATCAGCAGCAACAGCAACAGGAAACAGAGACCGGGTCAGTGTCAGTGTTTCCTGCTCACACCACCCTGCCCCAGTTTTCCTGCACCCACTGCGATGCCACATTTGGAAACTGGGATGAAGTGCAGGCCCACGAGAGTCTTCACTCCATCTCCACGCCTCCGACTGTTACCAAAGTCGTGCCTCTGGGCTCGCACGTATGCGAAACCTGCCAGGCAGAGTTTTCGCAGCTGGCCGATCTGCAGGAGCACGAGAAGCAGCACGCCAAGCCGAGGCCGCACGTCTGCAGCAGCTGCGGCAAAGGATTCCTCAACAAGGCAGGACTGCGTAAACACCAGAAGATCCACTCCAGCAGCAAACCCCACAGCTGCCCGCAGTGCGGCAAAGCCTTCCTGTTCGCCGCGTACCTTCGCAAGCACTTAAGGACACACCCAGACAAAGCCCCCGCGGGCCACTCCACCGGACTCAACATCATTCACACAGACCCACTCCCCTCTCCGCCTCCCCCCAGCGACGGTTCCCCCACTACTGTTGAACCCAGTGCAATATCTTTGGCCGTCCCTGTGACTGTGACTACTTTTCAGACCATGCCGGAGTACTTGGTCAAAGATGAGGGACTCTAAGACGTTTTCCACAACGGGACACATTTTGACAAAGTGTTGTTTTCCAACATCACGTGCTTACAAATTAAATATGGAGTCCACTTCTGGTGAATTCTCTTGAGCTCTCTCATTTTTTTTGTATTACCATATTTGAAGTATGTACGATGATTTCCACATTTGTAATGATATAACCTGTATACTACGAACATTGTCTCTTCAAAACATCCTCTAGTCGTATATGCTGATCTCTGTACTGTACAAACTAATCTCACTTAAGATGTTGTGATTTTACGTCAACACATTTTATAATGAATTTTTAACCCACATTGTCTCGAATTTGCATTTTGCTGAAACCAGTAAACAATTTGGCACAGTTATTTTGGTGATTCCTTGCTAATTGTTGTGTCATTTGATTTTACAGCATGTAGAAATCAAAGCTGTAACTCTGTTCCTGTTAGGAATTATTTCAGTGTCGCAACAGATGCACAATTCTGCTTACGACATTTTTTAAGGTCAAGTCAGCACATCATGGGGTGAGAAACGCTAACACGGAAAACGCGATGACAGTGACATTTCTCAAAAGCATCATAGACGGAATGCAGAGCGAGAGAGAAAATATTCCATTAGAGGATAAAGTGGGACTGCTGTGGGTAAGCTCTCCTCTCTGTTATACTGTCTGTATAGACCGCAGAATAAAATATTAATATGAATCGAATCACTTCAAAGACACCGTACGTAGTATATATTTACCTTGCCTATACTCAAAATGTTCAAATACCAAAACCGGCCTGAAGTAAATCAAAGTCCACGTGTTATTTTTATCATTTTTGGCAGCCTGCCAGGACAGCCATGGCCGCCGTAGTAACGAGCATAATTCCTATCCTGCGCACGGCGGCGGACAGCACGCTCACGTACAAGTGTCGCTCCCTCTGGTTTGGGTTCCTGTGCGTCCGCCCGGTCCTGGTCCTCTTCCTGGCTGAGCAGACCTTCTCCAAACTGGACGCAGACTTCCGCTGCAACAGCTCAGCGGACAGCGTCTGCAGCCGAGCCTGTTTCAACCAACTTTTTCACAAACCTGTTACGGTGGCCTGGAATTTCATTTATGTTCTTGTCGTCCTCTCTGTCTTGCTCACGGAGGTGTTCACCTCCCACCTGCGCTCTGTGGCCCAGAAGAGGCGCTCCAAGAGGGAGGCGGACGTGGAGACTGAGAAGGCGCCCGCTGACCCCGGAGAGAGGACGGTGGTAGACCTGCACAGAGACAGAGGCACTGTGGGCTTCTACCTGCTGAGCGTCGCTCTGCGTGTTCTGCTGGAAGCCCTCTTCCTGTACGTTCTGCTGTCTTGGAACCTGCCCACGCTCAATAAGAGTCCATTCAAATGCAGGACCGGTGCCTGCAGGGAGCTGCATATTTGTGCGGTGAGGGCGGCTCCAGAGAAACGCACGGCCATCTTTGCTTTGGCGTCCTTCTCCTCCATGGTGATTGTTTGTTCAGTTTTTTTTTTGCGTGTACTCCATCGCTCACTGCCTTTGCAAATTTTGAATATTTACAATTTGCAGTCAAGGCTTTAGTTCTCTGCTTTATGGGATATAGATTTGAAGTGATGTTCTGCTGTTTTTTTCCAAATATTGCAATTATTTGGAAATTTATTTCTGGCATTTATCCCATGTGTTCGAGCCTTTGGTACATGTACAACATTCACTGTGCAGGTCTGTAGGCCTTTGGATGGACCCATAGGATCCAAGTCATCCATGTCAGGTCAGACACAATGTAGGAAAAATCCATGACGGAGATGAATGTGAAAACTAAACATCAGTCGAATGACAAAAAAGCATTTTTTGTATGCTTTAATTTCTTAAACAAAAAAAAAACAAAAAACAATTATCACTTTAATGCATTTGTGCATATTCGTTTTCATCAAATCATACATTCACATTCCTGTACATAAGACTATATTCATGTGGTTTAGTGCATCATAGTCATGGATGCGGTGATGATTGTGATGGAGGTTTATGAACAGATTGAGATTTTGTTGATAGTGAAGGCTGCATGATGGTGGTTTTGAATCAGGTTTCTCCTGTGTGCACAGGCTGGTAACACAAACAGCTGCAGAGTGTTTAGTGCCCGCCCACATGTAACATGGAAAAGAGAATTCAAGCACTTCATTCCAGTCTTAAAATGATACAGGTGATCTTCAGCTGTATCATCCTGTAATATATACGTACAGTCACAGACAACAGCCGGCTTTTATGTTTGTATGGCAGAGGAGTGTTTGACAGTCATGGTTTATGTTGATGCTTCACTGAGATGGACTTCCTGTTGCTGTGTTTCAAGGTGTAGAGCAGCACAGCACCAGCATCTGTTAAAGACTGGGGGAGGGGAGAGGGAGAGAGAATTTTTTTATGCTATAATCAAAGGAAGAAACACACAAGACAGTATAAAGAAGATGATGACCATTCATCTGATGATCCACACTCATTTAAATCAGCCATCACCACAGTGCTGCACTTCATGATGACACCAGGCCTTACCTGGGAATCTGACATGACACATTTGCTCTGAAAAAAAACACAAAAGAGTACAACATTAAAAATGTAACAGTAAGATATGAATGAGCTGAATGTTCAGTCTAGTCCACTAGGCGCCCACCCTCGTGTAGTTATGTATGTTGTTGTATATTGGTTCCATGGTCTTCACCCATTCTTGGTACGTGTCTTCGTCCTCTGCACTGTGATTCTGTTTGCTGCAACCAAATATGACACAAGTTGATGATAAAAAATCATTTTCACTCATCAAGTTGATGATAAAAAATCATTTTCAATCATCATCACTCTCAACATGGCCTTGTTGCCTTTCTCAGATTATGGACAAACACATAATATTTATATAGAGAAAAATGCATAGATCCACTCAGTGAACACTAATGAATGTTGTTATTGACATTGTGTGTATTTTCTGGTATATTTACATAGTTTCTCTCTACCTGCCACGAGATTTTGTGTTTTCTTTAATCATCTGTTCATTTTTATGGCAAGAATCAGGCTTTTTTTTCTCCAATAATTAGCTCTTATTCTGATCCTCATCAGTCCGTCCTCCCTCCCTCTGTCACTCACATCGCTCGCTCGATCAGTTTCCTCTGCAGCTCGCCCTCCGTCCTGGCGTCCAGAAAGCGGCCTCTGACAGCCAAAGCGGCGCTGGCCTGTGATGAGTTGAGCTGAATGATGGCCAGAGACAGAGTGGACAGTGCTGCCGAGCTGAGAAGGACAGTCACAATTGTTGGTTGTTATCATTATTAACCCTTACAGCACTGCCTGTCAGTACATTTACTTGCGGTTCAGTAATAATCCGGTTCTACCAAACTTTAGGCGCTTTCAGACACGTCATGTAAACAGGAAAGCTGCTTTCAGTGACCAGGTTCAGGGACCACCAGAGACCCCATTAACACACATAGATAACCTGGTAACTTGGTCATGTTAATCAGGTTAAAACAAGGTTTTGTCACACAATACAGAGAAGAAACCTCAGTTTAAACAGGACGAGTAGCACCAGAGCGGATGGAAGGATCCAAAGATCTCTGCGGTAAACAGCCGGATCAGTAAATTACTTCAGTTCATGTCCTCCCATTTCCCTTGTTTTTGGAGTAAGGTGAACTGTGATGTTTGTCATATAAATGTAAGACGATCAGGTGGTCCTGCTCCAATATATGCGTTGTGTTCGTGTTCTGTCTGTAACAGCAGCTGGCAAAGCGACCGGATGAATGTTTCTGATGAGAACATGTCTTTTTGGACATGTGAAGCATTATGGAAACATCACCTGTCATCCGTTACATCTCGGTCGGAGGTCAACACTCGGAGCATCATCTGTCCGTTCCTTTGTCTGTACCTGACCTGGAGCTGGATGGACACACGGCTGCCACAGGTTGGTGACACTGAGAGGAACCACAGAGAGAACGCCGATGGATACAAAGTCCAAGTAAGGTGTAGTCAAAATCCAGGCTGGAGCCGGCAGCACTCTCCTGCCACGGTGGCCCAGAAAAATCACCTCACACGTAACCGATGTCTTTGACCCACAGGCGAGTGTCCCAGAAACCCCAAATACAGATGAAAGCTCGGCTAAAATTCACAAACACCCAGAATAATATTTCATTGTATCCTGCACACTGGATGCTCACACCAATAATATTTGTTGGTTGCGCTGCCAGTTTGTGCAGCAGTTGCCACCTTCATCAAAAACATCACAGTCAGTTATACGATGTGCTGCCAGGTGGCCAAGATGATGAAAATCATTGTTGTATCAAACCAATTTGAAACTGTTAAAGCTTTTATTGATGCCAAGCACAAATGTCCGGTCTAATCTGTGGTTTTCTCACCATCTGGGTCATTTTCATCTGCTCCAAACTGGAGGGTGATCTCCGTATGTGGGGCCACGTTCCCAACCTCCCTGGTCCCCTTATGCCCCGACTCTCTCTCACCTCTCACACACCTGGAGCCAGCCGGCCAACGAGGAAAGAAAGAAAGAAAGAAAGAAAGAAAGAAGAAAGAAAAAAGAAAGAAAGAAAGAAATCAGTCAATCGATCAATCAATCAATCAATCAAATGAGCTGCAAAAAAAGGAAAATTCATGACTGTATCATATCATATCATATATATACAGTAGTGTATACGGTATATATACTGTATATATATATGATATTTGTAGTTGTTAATAATAAGTAGCATAGCGTGGCGGCCTTACAGTGTTTTGGGCAGCAGCAGAGTTATACTGCAGTGTGTGGCCGTGGTCCTGCTCCCAATGATCTGTTCAAACTCTGGTTGCAGTTCATTGGGGCTGGCTATCACCAACTGGGGAAACACACACACACACACACACACACACACACAGGCACACACGCTCACAGAATTAACACCAATCACGTAAACAGTCACGTGACTGGAGGTTTATAAAGAACCACGGTTGTCTTACTGTGCCTCCCGTGCGATCTGCGAGTTGGCCCAGCTCATCCAGTCTGCAGTCTGTTCCCTCTATGGACAGCACAGACACTGTCACACTAATAAAAAAAAGACATGCCAATGTTTATGTCATCATCCACAGGACGGCCGCCGCCCACTCCTCTATCAGCATTACAGCGTGTGGCGGACCCACCCCTGTCTGGCGGCGTATTCCCCCAGCTCCTGGTAGAAGATGGTGGAGGAGAGGAGGGTGCGAGCGTCGTTATCCTCCACCTCCAGGTTCCCTAACTCAGTGTTGGCCTTCCCATCTGTACAGATAATCACCTTCACGATCAGCAGGGATAGATGGTTTTGGTTTAGAATCCAGTAAGATAAAGACACGGACATATGATTGTTGACGGTGGGACCGTGGGACCAAAGGTTTTGTCTTCAGGTGTTTTTCTCAGACAGAGGGCCGAGAGGCTGCAGGTCCAAATGGACACTTTGGGTATTTATTCCTTTGCAGATAATTGTTTAAATTTTGAAATTTCACTTATTTACTCATTTATTTTCTACAATACTGCAGTAAGCTTTCAAATAAAAGACAAACTCAGTCAAATTAGAGTTGCATAAGAAGCCCCTCCCCTAATTAAAAAGAATAATGAAATACGTGATGGACCTGATTCACCTGACTTTTAAAGATATGAAAGTCAAAAGCTCTGGTCCAGTCCCACAAATAGAAAAAGATCCAGTTTTACCTTTGAACCTGGCTGTCTGGATGCCATGGCGATGGCCAGGAGAGCAGCTGGACCGAGTGCTGTGGTCCCACTTTCAGACAATCTTCCAACAAAACGAGGATCACAGTGATAAGGCTGTTCATCAAACGTCATACATGTATGGAAACAACAACAACAACAACAACAACAACAACAACAACAACAACAACAACGGTGTGTTCTCACCCTAAGAGCTGAGTCTGTAAACAGTTCTTGGTCAGTGACAGTGGGGGAGGAGTGGGGAGGCCGGCAGCAGCTAATTTCAGGTAGCAGCGGTCCGTCAGCTCGTCACCACACAGGAAATGTGACGGGAAATCATCCCATCCATGGATGATCACCTGATGAATCAAACATGGAAACGCAACACATGAACGTGTAAAAATATGACCATAAAATCAAATCAACTGCAACAGCACCAGCACGGTTTAATTCAACCTGAGTCGAAGTGAAGCCTGAGATCCTCTAGTGGATCCCTACTAGAGGCTCCAAGATCCAGACTGTAAACCGAGGAGGACCGGGCCTCCGCTATCAGGGCCCAGTCGCTCTGGAATGACCTCACAGAGGTCAGATCTGACAAACAACATCTCTGTCTTCCTTTAAATCTCTTTTAAAAACTTTTAAATGTGTTTTTACTTAATTACTTACTGTGTTTTATCTAATAATTACTCTATATATTACTCTTATTTTCATCTTTATTACAGTTATGTCCTTTTTATGATGCTGTTATATTATTATTATTTCGTTAGATTCTGCCTTTTATTTATGTAATGCATGATGTGTTAAAAGGTGCTCTACAAATAAAGATAATAAAGATTATTATCATTACGATGATGATGATCATTTTTTATTCTTTATTTACATGAACCCTTTAAGGTCACGAGCAAATCCGTTGTTCCAAACAAGTGCATCTAATTTATATCAGTCCTTCTAAAAATAGTTAATAATCATTGACATTGTATGTACAAATAAGTTAGACTTGAATTTGGACTTTTTGTGAGTCCCACGTGGTGCCCTGTCTGTTTGTCTGTGGATTGGCCCTGTCGAGCCACCGTAATGACCTGAGGTAACAAGTAAAAAACTAAAGCTTAACCTGGAGTTGTGTTGTGCGAAATACTACAATTCTTATAAATGTTCCCTTTTTTCAAGCTTCACATGCTCATTTAAACGATTATTACCAGATTCTGAGTAAAAATGCATAAAGCCCATGTAAAAAAACTAAAAGCAGTATGTTGTGCTTGGTGCTGCTGGACGGACCGAGCTCCCCTCTGAGAGCTTTGAGGTTCTTCCACCTGCAGGTGGAGCCCACATGAGCTGATAAATCCCACAGATGTGCATGTGTGAGACTTTGTACCTGATTGTTGAAGGTGATGAGACCCACTCGGATGTTTGGTTGTTGCTCGCTCAGTCCCTGGACGCATTGTGACACAGCATCCTGGACAAACTGGTGAGAAGACAGAAAACGTCATCAATGACAGCATCTAACTACAGCCAACACTTACTGTAGAGATTTATTCTGCATGAACGTCACCTGGAGACGCGATCTGTGGACAAAACCGTCCCCCTTGGACACCTTAAGACAACAGAGAGTGATTAGAGGACAGGTTTGAACCGGGACCTGCGGGAAACAGAGCAGGAATTGTTGGTACCTGAGACGTGATGCTCATGGAACCGGAGATGTCGATGCAGAAGAAGACCAGGGGGTCAGCGGGACGCAGGGGAATCTCCTTAGGGTTGAGGAGGAAGAGGTCATCCTGGGAACCATTTGCAGGACACTGAGGGACACTAAGGGGAGGGGTCCCCTCACAGGACTGACAGAAGTAACACATCTCCACCTGAACAGTAGGATCAGGAGAGGAGATTATCATATCTAAGATGAAGATGATCTCTGTCTGTTCATGGCGTTAATAACACGATTTGATGACAGCTGTAATTACCACGTTGTCATACACGGAGTTCACCACGGAGCCACACTGGGAGCAGAAAGTGGGTACATATGGGACTGGTTGCACTGGGAATACACACACACACACACGGTGGTTATCTTAAAGGTTGCAGATGTAACTATATTCATAACCGATCTAATAAAGGGTTTATGGTGATGATTAGTGAGTACTAACCGCTCTCATCGGAGAGTAGTTTGCCCAAACTGACGAGGATCACGTTCGGATTCCCCAGTAGAGGCCCCTTGTCTGCTGATCCTGCGGTGGGAATGTGATCATTTCCCTTTTTTTACTGGTTTCCAACATATCGGAGCCTGAATCTGAACGTGATCGTGAATTTGTTTTCATCCGTACCTGTAGGTGCTGGTACAGGAGGCGGGGCTGAGGGCGGTTTTCCATTGCAAGATGAGCGCCAGTGAGGTAAGACCACCACGTACTCTGGCACCGACTTCATGAAGGAAGGTCTCGGAGGAAGAGGCGGGGCTGATGAAGAAACTCAGTGCTGTGATTTGTGCAGGATGGCTCAAAAATCTGGCAGCTACGCTAAAAACCACGGCAACATGGAAGAGGAGGAGGAGGAGTCAGCTCACCTGTGCTCTGTGATGGGGCTCTGCTGTGATCCTCTGGCAGCCTCAGCTCACCCCCACTGCCTTCTGGGATAATGTATGAGTAGTTGGGGTCGAGTGGCTGGGCGCTGAGGTCGGGTTCCGGCGTGGGGAGGGCGTAGGCCTGAAGAGGCCTGTTGCAGGAGTCGAGCGGCTCTGAGTAAGATGTGGACTGTCTGTTAGCTGCTGGTTTCAGGTGAGGCGGGAGAAGAGCTGAGGAGAGGAGAGTTTAAAGCCAAATCCTTATTTTAGGCTTAACCGTCTGCTTTGGCATTTTGCCGACACAAACAAGTTCTGTGACGGCAAAATGTATATTTTCATGTATATTTTCATATAGAATAGCTTCATGCATTTTGTCCATGAAATGACCGAGAGCCATTTTATTTATCTGAATTTATTTTGTTTTTATATATTGTTACATTATTCTGTTATTTGATTATTTTGTCATTTTATTATTTTGTTACCTTGTTTCCTTGTTTCCTTGTTTCCTTGTTTCCTTGTTACCTTGTTTCCTTGTTACCTTGTTACTTTGTTACATTTGGTTATTTAGTTTTTTTTGTTATTTTCTTATGTATTTCATTTGTACTTCATTGACTAAAATCTTCAAACAGGACTTTTTCGCTTGGAAAATAACCAAATGGAAAATGACAAATGTGTTTTGTGCTCACAAACAACACATTTCATTTCAGAGGAAATCTGTTGAGACTTTTTTGTCATCCAAGAAATAAATCTTATAAATAGTATCTGTTATTTGTTGGTGAAATGAAATGTGATGTTGTTTGTCCAGTGTATGAAACGAATGAAAAGAAGATGAAAACCTTTTGTCATTGCACGGATGAGGTGCATGAAGCTGTGACCTGTTTGTCAACAAAGTGTTCATTTCCTACTTCACGGTCTCATGTGAGGTCAGCTGACCTGTCTTTTTCGGAGGTGATGTCTGTGGAGCGTTGGTGCTAGTGGACGGAGACCTCCCTGCTTTTAGCTGGACTTCACAGTTGAGGTAGGCGGGAGGCGGCTCCACCTCCCTCCTCACCTCTACACTCTTTTCCAACTCTTGGAGAATTGTGTTGGTCGAAGGTGCGGACTTTTGTGCTTTGACTTCTGCGGACGCCGGAGCAGTAGGAGGCGGAGGGGGGGGTCGGCATGGGCGGGACCGGTTGGTGGGTGGGAAGAGAGCTAAAAGACAGGAAAATAAAATATACAGAGTTTATGTTGTTACTTTGAGACTAAAGCAGGAAACTGGCTCAGTGCTGACCTGTGAAATGTGACTCAGATTGCAGATGGTGATTTGATTTGATTTGATTTGATTTGAGTAATCAGACTTTATAGCGTTGATTGCATAATGTTACTTAAAGCTGCAGCACGCGGACCAAGTCCTCATCGCTTCCTGATAGGAATAAAAAAATGGAATCTGATTTCAGAAACACCTGTAGGTTCAACAATACCAAGGTTAACCACAAGGGGAGTCGCTGCCTCCACTGTCAATCATGTTTCATCTCACGCCACAATCTTCCAAGCCGCTGCTTCAGCCCATCGTTTACCATTTATAAAACATTCTCTGCTAGGCTTGAGAAATGACCCCATGATCAGGGGACAAGAAGAATGCCTGTAATTTAAGGCAGAATGACTGCATTCCAGTGTGTTTGCTCTCTCTGTGGTGATTTCTGCCTGTAGGTCTGCTGAATGAGCAACTCTGAACAGAAAAAAAGGGCCTCGAAAATATCAGAAACATCCAAGAAACAGAGGGGACTGTTTGTCTGTGAATATGAAGAAACCATACCTGAACGTTTGATAGCGGCGACATTTGAACGTTGGTCCTTCTGACAGACTGGGGGCGGCACATAAACAAAGCCACAGGCAAATTCCATAGGTGGATCGACCTACGGGAGACAGGATTTCAACAGATGAACACAAAGGAGTCATTCAGACGGTCAACGTTTCCAACCACAGCTCACCTGATTACAATCCAAGCTAACAGCAACCCAGCGTGGTCAGGTGAGCACGTACGGCCTGACATCCATGATAAACCTCAAAAGGAGCTCCAGTATGAAGGAAATGCAGACAAGATCCAAAATAATCCAATAAATCAGACAAAAGCTGACAGTGAGAGTATCTACACGGAACTCACACACCGCCCTTTGGACGCTGACTGTACAATGCAACCATGAAAACAAAACCTCCCTCCCAGTCTGTGTCATGTGTGACGTTTCATCAGTCAGAAATGTTGCCCCACATGTTTTCCTTCAGACCTCCTTTTATGCATGACGAACCTGAACAGGTGTTACAGTCAGTGGAGTGAAGTGGAGCTAAAAATAAGAATTCAAGAAGAAAAGCAGAGAGAGAGAGAGAGAGAGAGAGAGAGAGAGAGAGAGAGAGAGAGAGAGAGAGACAGGGCGGAGTCCAAATGTAACAAGAAACAAAAGAGCCCTAAGAACTTATGTAAAATTAACCATTACATCACTGCCACACACCTTGACTTATAAAAAGGAAATGAATATCTTTAAAAAAAAGTCCTGTGGCATTTAAGAGGCTATCTTTCACATTAAAACTCATTAATAATTAACGCTGTAAATGTGCACAAGAAGCTGTGAATAAAACACTTAAAGGCTATGATAGAACTTGTTTAGTTGGATCTATTCTCCATCTATTGGAGCTGCGTGAACATTATTTTAGATGCACTTCCTGAACATCCATTGTGACAAACCTGTTATACTGTGGTATCTACTACAATTTAAAATAAACCTTTGTGTTTTTGAACAATGTTTGACTGTAGAATCTGGGTTTGTGAAGATGGAGCCTCTGGTGGATCGCCCAGAATTCAAAAGGTTAATATTGATTTTTTTTTGTGTCAACAGTAGACTAAGAATATTTTGCATTTATTTTGGAAATATCAAAATATATGAAATGTCAGTTGTGCAAAGTCATAACAAAGGGAAGTGTCTAAGGTTCTCAAACTGTGACATGTGTACTACCCCTGGTACTAGAAGTGGCCTACAGGGGTGTGGCAGTGGAAAGTTCTGCAGAGAATCGTAACAAACGCAAAAATCACAAATATATTACGTTTCATGCAGATATACAACATATACAGACAGACAGACAGACAGACAGACAGATGTATTTTTGTCATTGTTTTCATGTTATATAAAGATATAAATATATGCACGTTATGCCTTCAAGAGGGATAAAAGGCAAACCAAGTTATATTAGTTAGACTTTTATTTTGAAAATTTCCCACTGTGAAAATGACATCTGTGTGGCACTACAAAGGTAATAACTGCCACGTAAACATGAACTTTTGTCATTGTAAACCTGATCATGATGACAGCTTGTGTATCATCACGAACCTTCTTCATTACAGTCAAATAAAATCTGGACTAGATGACAGTCAATAAATATTCTCCCTAATTTCTCTTTTATTGTGGTAAACTTGCACACACACGCACACACACACACAGGCACACACATGCACTCAGGACAGTCTCGTCTTCAATAAGTTAATCCATACTTGGTTAGGATATTATAAATGTCATATATCACTGGGACCATAATATATTTTACATTTCTGCAGAATCAGCGTGAAAACGTCGAAAAACTTAAATACTAATTGTTATTTCAGGAACACTCTGGTGAGAATCGGGTTTAGGACAAAACATTTTGGACAGTGTGATGTCACTCCGCCACTTCAACATAGTTGGCTGGATAGAAGCCCTCCTTCCCTCCACTCAGGACTCCCCGACACCACCCCTGGTCATCCTCCTCCTCCACCTTCAGGAACACTTCACCTGGAGGTTTTAAATAAAAACAACGGGAATGAAAAGGATTTGGTTCTGTAATTTGACACCACTGGATATATGAACACATCCAGTATACAGCCAAATATCCACAGCCAAACAAAAACCATCATGGCTGAATGCGCAAGTGGAAAGTGCAGTTCCTTCAGTGGCCACTAGTATGTGCTGTAAACACTGGTTAATTTACCTGACTAAAACAACTCAAATTTGACTCAAATCCAACTTTTCAATTATAAGTTAAGATTTAAATAACAAATTTTCTGATTTTCTTTAGTGTCTTCATTCAAAATCATTGCTCGTCATATAAAATAATACCGAATTCCACAGTTATACCTAAATTTTTTGGAACGAGAGTTTTGATGTCATACATGGATGATGATGTCGACACAGGAATATATGAGCGATTTCTAGTGTGAATTTAACTTTTCTAATCCGGAAAAATACTGAAAGGCTGATGAATCCCGTGCTATACATACAAATACATACTATAATTTCTGAAATCCAGAACTCATACCGAACCGATTCGAAGAGCTCGTTGGTTACAGGCAATTCGTCTTGTAATCATGAGTTTCCAATGGTGAAATTTCCTGTTTTTATCTTGTAATTATGAAACGTTGACATTTTATTTTTTCTATGCTGGCAGAAAGAGGCTTCCATAAACAACACCTTATAATGCGAGGTATAAAATAAAGGTAAGTGTACGGCGTTTCCGTTTCTTCTCTGACGCCCGAGCCCTGCTTCACCGTTGAAAGCGTGTTATGATTCATATTCAGTCATATCACACTTTGTGGTGCTGTCACCTGCTTTAAAGGACAGCTCATCACCCTCCTCTCCCACGTAGTCGTACAGAGCTCGCACCTTCACACCTCCAATCATCACACTGGCAGGAGGAGACACGGGCGGCGAACACGGAGAGCATCATTAAGACAGCGCCGTATGAAATGTAAATGGGATAAAACAGCCATGATGTGATGGATCAACACTTACGGTCGGTTCTCGTTCCCTTTAGGGCCTCTCTTCTTCTTTCTCTTCATCTTCTTCACGGGCGGGGCCCATTCCTGAATACAAAGGGAGATATTACTAACACTGCACTGTACTCAAAGAATGTCTGGTTGGAAGGATGGATGGATGGATGGATGGACGAAAGATGGATGGATAGATGGATGGATGGTTGGATGGATGGATGGATGAAGTATGGATGGATGGATGGATGATGCATGGGTGGATGGATGGATGGATGGATGGATGGTTGGATGGATGGATGGATGGATGGATGGGTGGATGGATGATGGATGGATGATGAATGATGATGGATGGGTGAATGGATGGATGGGTGATGATGGCTGGATGGATGGATGATGTATGGATGTATGGATGATGGATGATAGATGGATGGATGGATGGATGGATGGATGGATGGATGGATGGATAGATGGATGGATGGATGGATGGATGGATGGATGGATGGCTGGATAAATGATAGATGGATGGATGGATGGATGGATAGATGATAGATGGATGGATGGATGGATAGATAGATAGATAGATAGATAGATTTTAAAACACATTTTCAGTTAGTATTATTGTCATTACTGGTGTAAATGTCTTGTTATCCAGTTTAAGTGGAATAATTCCCCTCGATTTATTTCCCATTTCTAACAGTAATGTGGGTGATGGGTCT
>OMNV01023922.1:0-19693 GCA_900303265.1 Brotula barbata
CTTCCTTCGGAACCCACACACCTTCTGCGGATCTCCACTGTTGGGCAATCTTCCCCCTCCTCCAGATCGCCCTCAGGATCCTCCACAGGCGCTGAGAGAGCTTGGGGCACCTCTTGTACACCAGGTAAGGTACACCATTGGGTCCCGGTGCTGAGCTTGTTCTGGCAGCCTTCACCACAGCTTGGGTTTCTTTCCAACTGGGTGCTTTGGTGTTAAGGACAGTGGTTGGCTCAGGTGGATTGATCAGATCTCTGCATTCGCCTAGATCCTCCTCCCGGGCTGCATCGCTGTAGGTGTTGTGTAGATAGGTGTCTATCTCCTCTTTCGAGCATGTGAGGTGGCCGCTGCGCTTCTGGCCTAGCAGCTGTTTGGTAAACCCATAGGGGTTTGCTAGGAAGGCAGCGCGTCTCTTGGCTCTCTCTTTAGCCCGCCTCCTGTGCCACTCTGCTCGACGGAGGGTCAGCAGCTTCTTCCTAAGGACACCACGCAGTTCTGCCAATCCTGGCTTCTCCTCCTCGCTTGCTTGCTTGAACTGCCTCTTCAAGAGTCTAAGTTCCTGGCGTAGCTGTGAGATCTTTTCTGCCCTGCGGTTCTTGGAGTACTGGCTTGTAGCAGGACGGTTCTCTGCTAAACCAAACCTTTCAGTGGCGATACTGATGATCATGGTTGCCATTGTTTGGAGTTTCCTGTCTGCCCCTCCCCTCATGGTAGCTTCCAGGATACCATCCACATCATCATCGAATTGTTGCCACTCACTCCCTTTGCTGGCTGGAGGCCACTTAACCCGCTGTTGGTGTTGTGGAATGACTGGCGCTTGGGCAGCCTTAGCACGGAGGTTCTGGGCACTGTGGGGTGACTCCTGGCCCGGCTCCTCCTGCGTCTCACCAAGGTCCTCTGGAGCGTTGGGGTTCTGGGCACTGTGGGGTAATTCCCGGCCTGGTTCCTCCTGCGTCTCTCTGAAGCTATTCCTTGTGCGCTGCTCTGGCTGCGCCTTCACCAAGCATCCCATCTTGGTCTGGTGGATCTTCAGACCCCGTGGGTTTTTGCAGCTCTTGCCGCATACACATACGGCGTTCGTCGTCGATTGTCCGTTTGCATGAGTCATTACCTGGTTGTCTGTCCGTGTGAGGTGCTCATCCTCCCCCCCTCTCGGGCACCTCTGGGGGTATTTTTCTCTGGGACTTTTAGTAGCTGAGTTTTGGGTTATTCCTCACAGAAGGTGCAGGTCGGGTTGCTGGCCCTTCCTGCCCCGGTTGCCGTCTTTCCGTGCTGTCTGCTGTCTCTCCAAGCTGTCACCACTCTATTCATGGTCGTCAACCAGTCTGTTCCTGGACGTCACTGGCCTAGCCAGAATGACATGGTTGATAGATACATCTTATGATGCATTTTCTTGGACACATCTTCAGTGATAGTACCTGAGGTCACGGGGGGTTTCGGGTCTTTCAACTTCAGACCCCCTCACTCAGGGGCATTCATCCTATGACATCAGATTGATGTCATAGGCAGAAAAGAGTCTGTGGCTCCTTCTCCCAGCCTCATTTGTTATGCACCCTCTAAATTTCACTCTGTGTTCATACTTCGTGTATTTTGGCCCCTGAGCTGACTTACTTTGTACAACTTTGTGCTCAATTCATGAATGACTTGTCATGAAACACTGGTAAATGTCATACTGTAACACGCAAGTCCATACCAGACAGTAAGTGCTATTCATCCAGGTACAGCAGTGACATCATGCTGAGTTCCAGAGTGAGGATTGTGCAGAGGTTTATGTGGAATTTGGCACAAGCTGCTATTATTCTGGTTTGACCCTGCTCTCAAACTGTACAGATAACATTAGACTTCAGAAATGCTGACAGTTGAGAGTGATTCATTTTTTCCTCACTGAAAAAAAATGTACTTCCTGCATGAAGTGCTGGCGACACAAAGCTACACACATTAGTGATTGATTCAAAAGACTGACATTCAGGAAGAACATTTTTCACATTTTTTAAAATTTGCTGCCATGATTTCGGTGTAAATGTGTAAAATAGAGCTTCTCTGTTTAAAGCACCAAGTATTGTGCCCAGAAAGTGACAGGAAGGTGGTGCTGCTGGAAACTGCTTGTTAGGGTTAATGGATTATGTTTATAGGGCATTCCTATGTAGGGCTGCAAAAATATGGGAGGGAATGGAATTTCACTCAAACGGACCGAAGAACTCACTTGTCTTTGCTGTTCGACCTCTGTGGAAGAAAAAACTGCACAAACTGCTCGGGCGATGCAAGTTTATGGTGCTCTTTGATGCTTCTCCTTTTATTATTAGTATAGTATAGATGTAGTATAGATAGTATAGATGACAATGAACACACAACAGCAATTTTGCACTTTGATATGTTTCTCAATACTTTTCTTTGCTGCTCAATAATTAGTCCTCAGAGATTTTGCAGCTCTTTCTGTTCCTTCATTGAGTAGATTTAACCATAATTTAACCATTTAATCATAAATTTCCTACATATTCTCAGCAATGAGTTACGATGTTGTCAGAAAATGTTGTCAGAATGGTCCAAAATCTCCCTGGTTGATCTTTTGTAATACCAGGATGCCTTAATTTACTAACTTTTATGCTATCTCTCCGGACACTTGTGCACCCTGTTACCTTCCACATATGCATAGTGATGTCTTATGCCCCTAGCAGGTGATCCTGAAGAATATTTCATTCAAATTACAAGAAATGTGACATCTTTCATTTGCACCGGTATTAGTGAAGACCGAGCAAAATGGAAGAATTGCTGCAGCACAATGGATGTAATGTCCTTGGCAGTAATTTATGGGGGGTTTTAAGTGTGCCCTTAAGGCTAAAAATCTCTTGTGCATCAATTTACACTATCTTTGATTTTCTTTCAAGACGAGCCTGTAAGAGTAATGAAATGTGTCAGGGGAAATAGATGGTCTTCCTGCTACAGGATGATACTTGCAAGTTTTGGAAGCTGTCGGAAAATAAATATGTTTTGAATTTCAGCTTTTCACCTTTTCATTCTCCTTCTTTTCCTTAGTCTCCCAGAGTACTTTGTGGTCCCAGCTTCTCTGGCAGATCAAGATCTAAAGCAGTACTCTTGTTTCTTCACTGATAATCGCATTCCAGTGAGTACCTGAGCACTGCTTTCTACACCAACCGTGTTAATCAAAGTTTGTTCTGGAATGTTTACGTTACTATTCCTTTCCTGATATTATGAATCAGATCTGTGTGAACAGATTTGTTTTTCAGGTTTTGAAGGTGTTATTTGTTAGCAATGCTCTAATAACCAGTGAAATGTTTTAGAATCATTTGTTATGATCTGTTTACTCGTTGTTGTTTGGTATTTGTTAGTTTTTCTTACCTTATGTTTATGCCACCTGTATTTTTTGGGGAAAACACGACACAAAAATGTCATTCTTACATATAACAGGATACTCAGGTAATAGAACCCTAATGTAACTCATAACATCGTGTAACATTTTGTTACATTCACCAATAGTACTCATTGCATCTTGAGTTTGGTCTTCATTGCATGCCTTTACTGAGTTAACGGTAGTTTTAAAAGACATCTGATTTTGCAAAGAACTTTATTTTAAAAACTGCCACCCATGAGACAACATAACTGGTGCCTTAGTCCTTACAATGGCCTGTGCTAATTTGTAAATTGTCTTTGTATCTTCCAGCTCTGGTGCTGGAGTCACCCCAATGGAAGTGCTCTGATCCGCATGGCCAGCATAAGTGATCCATCACAACTGAGGAAAGTTGACCAGAGGTAAACTCTTTACTCAGAGTGAAAACAGTAAAATGATTTTTGACAGAAATGCATTTCTATCCACTCGATCATAAGTTATAGTCACACATAGACCGGAGCCTCTATCAGATTAAACTGAATATAATTTGACATTTGACAGCTTGGGTCTGGATTCAGTTATTCGTTGAATGGAACCCCTAAAGACTTCCATTCACCACAGCACTAATTGAGGGCCAGTCAGTGAGATTTAGTTAATTTAAACGTAACTGTGTAAACAACATTTGCAAACGTTTCTGAAAATAGTAGTGGCAATGTGTATTACTCATTACCACTGTTGAGTTACCGCAAGAAAGTCGTAGGTTTGAATTCCGTGTTTGTTTCTCCCGCCATCAAAACATCTTAGTTTAATGGTCTGGCCAAGATTCTATCTGTCACCATATCACTCTTGTCCACCTTGTTTTCTGGTAGAGTCTGCACTGCCATCACTAAAAGCCACCCACAGCGCAGTGAAGTCATCAAGTCAGATGTGGACAAGATTCTAGCAAACATCCAGGAAATTCAGAGTGCTTTTGTCAAAATCAGGCAGATCTGTGTCACAGGTAAGGCTTGCATCTGCTAACAGTAGTAGCGGCAGCTACACACCTTCTAAGTTCAAGCAAGTGTGTATGATTAATCTAAAAACTTTGTGGGATTGTGTGCAGATCCTTTTGAGGAGTCTGAGGAGAGGTGGCTTTCATCCATCGAAAACTCTCGATGGCTGGAGTATGTTCGGTATGTAAACTCACCACAAGTAAGAATGCTCTTTGTAAACTGTCGGTGCTGCTTTCTAGCATGTTGTGAATACGTTACTGGCCTCTTTTACATCTCATGTGTGATCTTTTGTTCACATTTTACGTTACGTTATGTAGAAAATGACATCTGATGATGGGTCTTGTATTTAGGCCTTGCAGCAACATGCTCTGTTGTCTGGCTGTTCTCAGCTGGTGGCCTGTTTTTAAAAGCCAGTTGTTCTTTCTACCCCACAGATAATATTCCATCATTTTTTGCATGTTATGTTAAGCTATGCATGGACTGTCTCTGTCTATATTTTAGGGACAGGTGCCATTTTCACTCCCATTTTAAATATCTTAATGAGTGAGAGTGAGCAGATGGCATAATATTTATAACTGGTTGGTGGATTTTTATCTCATGAATTGACATCATAAGCTGTAAGGCTTCATGTGAGCAGTTAAATTGTGAAAAGATTTTACATACAGAAGGTTGGGTCAAAAGGTTATCACAGAGCTATAAACCTGCAATGGTGCCCCTTGCCCAATAACTGCTGAGATAGGCTCCTGCAACCCTGACTTGACTTCAGGATAAGTGGGTATCGACAATGGATGCCTGAAAACAGCACAAAACACAACAAAACAGGAAGTCTACAGTCATCAAAATCCTGGAGTCTAACTCTTCCTGTCTTCCAGACCTGGAAAAGTCATGGAAAGTTGTAATAAAACAACAGTTATTAATAAAACAATTAAAGTATTTTATTTCATCAATATCTGTCATCATGTCATCTAAAAACTTATTTTTAAAAGTCAAGGAAATGTTCTGGAAAGTAATTTGCAAATAATTGTAGTAATCATGAAGAAAAAAACATGTTTACTCACGTTTTTGTGTTACTTTAGGACTTTCTTTTCTATGTTTAGTCACCTTTGTTTGTGTTACTTTAGGGCTTTCTGTTCTATGTTTAATCACATTTGTTTGTGTTACTTTAGGGCTTTCTTGAGGCATTCTGCTGAGATAGTTTACATGCTTGACGGAAAGAATTCTTCAGTCATTCTCCAAGGTAAATGTCTCCCTTTCTGTATTTACTTTTATCTCATCACCTTTTATTGCTTTGTCCATGTTGCTCCAAACCAGGGTGTCAGAACAATGTTAACATGTTGTCTGTGGACAAGTTGAAAAGGAATGTTATTTACTCGCATTTACATTTTACTGTATAGTTTTGACAAGTACAAGACATTTTTTTTCATATAATTTGTTCATATAGTTGTAAATAGTTATTCGTTCCCAAGCCTGGAATCCTACCAGAAAAATCATTTAAATGCATGTTGTGTATGTGATACACAATGGGAGAAAAACATCTATTCTGTTACAAATTGTGACTCTTGAGACAAACAATTTTAGAATCATCACACAGAAGGATAATTTGCTCATTTTAACTAGTTGACAATTTAGAAAAAATGTCTCACATTTGCCTATTTATGCAGCTAAATATTTTCCCTGGTGCAGATTTTGTTGGCAGAAGGACCACAATATGAACAGCATGCAGCCGCCTCTGCGTTTAAATCTAGAATCGAATCGTCATACTTTAAGTTTTACAACACAAAGTATGACCCTAGTAGGCAATATTTGCAAAAGTCAAACCAAATATGTATGTAGGAGTAACTTACAGGTGCATTTTTGTCATCATCACCCCGAGTGAAGTTAATGTGACCAAACTGCATCCAGTAACCCAGTAATGCTTCCTCTGTTGGGTAGATACAAGTAGGTTTTTGATAAAACTATTTCTTTGATTTCACCATTATTGTCAAAATTCCAGCGTCTTGAGCACGCATCACACACTTCATCCTAAAATATGTAATCCCATCATCCCAACATTTCAAAACACGTGGCTTTGGACTGAACATTTGCTATGTAGTTAAGCTTCATATTTTATGGTGTTAATGTTCCACTACAGGTTTTTGCACAAGTAGACCGAAAACAATACAGCTTGTAGAACAGTTTGTAGACACATCATCAATTGGATCTTCAATTAACATTTGAAATCAAGATTCACTTATTTTAAGAAGAAATATCTTTGCATCCAATCCAGTAATTACAGAATCATAATACAAACATTGCCCAGCTCATCAGAAACTACATCAATCAATTTGATATTGAATCAGGAAGTCTCTGGCAATTCCCACTCCTTGTATGCGACAAATAAAATGCCTGAATCTTGTTTATGTAAGCAGTCAAAATAGCAGAACCAGTGATACAAAATGAAATAAAATATGGAAACATAAATGCCAACAAATCACAGACTTGACTGCCACAGGAGTAGTGTCATTTAATGATGTAACACAGATTAAAATGGTTAAAACATAATGTTCATGAAAACTGGGTGGTGACATGATTTTATGCATGAAGGCATGTGATTTAATTATAAACATACAGTATTGTCGCTAAATCAAGAAAAATTGGCAAAGAATTCTTTGTTCAGTGTTGAACTCTCTGTTTCTCTTTTTCAACTTTACAGAAGAGGAAGACCGAGACCTGAACTGTGTGGTGTCCTCTTTGGTGCAGCTGATGTTGGACCCTCATTATCGCAGCCTGTCTGGCTTTCAGAGTTTGATACAGAAGGAGTGGGTGATGGCTGGCCATCGCTTCTCGAATCGATGCAACCACTTAAAGAAGAATGACAAAGAGGAGGTATTTCTAACTGACATGACTCAGTGCTGGGCAAACTGTCCCTTTGGACTGCAGGATGCTCATCCTTTTGTCCTCGTGTGTCTTTTCTCTTGGCTCAGGCGCCGCTGTTTGTGCTTTTCCTGGACTGCGTGTGGCAGATGATGAATCAGTACCCAGCAGCTTTTGAGTTCACAGAGACCTATTTGACGGTACTGAGTGACAGCATGTGGATCCCTGTCTTCAGTACCTTCCTCTTCAATTCTTCCAAACAGCGTGCTGAGCACTTGATGGTGAGAGATGCATGTTATGTACTTATTTATTCAGATAAATTCATCGTACATAAATTTATACATGGAAGTCTAATAAGTAACGATGCTTTTCCAACTTTTGGTCCTTTCCAGTCGGTATGGTTTGTTTGTTCGGGTCTGAACAGCAGTCGCACCGATCTAGCGATCTATTGATTGATCAAGAACCATCAGACTTAGCTAACACGTCAGCAGATGGATATCTTGAAAATTAGCCTGTAGTTGTATGTGCTCAATGTGAGCTCCAATCTCCATCTTTAGGCAGCAGGTCTCCTTCACAACATGTGGAGTGACGTGGTTTCCTTCAAATTCAAATTATTATTGTTATCCTTTTTTTTTTATATATAAAGAAAATCACAAATTTTGTTTCATAATGATGACGGACACTAAAGGACCACAATTTATCCTTTGTTCCATGTTTTCCTGGCACAGTAAGCATCTTCCTGTTTTTATTTTCTTGCTCCGCCTCCACACGTTTCTGACCAATGAGCAGAGCAAGTGTTCTGTCATTACTTTGTTGATGTATTTTGGTTCACTTTGGTTTTGTTCTGGTGTGAAACCAAACTCAACCGAGCTGGAAATCTACAATTACAAATTACAATTACAAGATCATTACAAGACCTTAATTCCTAGACCTTAATTCAGACCAAAGCAAAACCAATATACAGTAGTTCAGTAATAACAACACTATGGACAGATGAGAGTAAAATGAAGAAACGGAACCAAACAAAAACTCAGTGAGCCAACAAACAACCTTATTCTAGTGCTTTTTGTGTTTTGTTTGAACATTATGAAAACTTTGATATCTATAAGGATTAACTTAGAATGTAAATAGTCTATATTTTGTATAACCTATATATATATATATAGTATAAAAGTAATATTTCCATCTTACATCTGCAACAAAGGATTTTTGTGATACTTATGCCTGAGGATTTCTGTCACAGTTAATCAGTATGATTGTTGAAGTAGAATCACAAACGGGTGTCATCATCATCATCAGCGCAGCTCGCACAACATTACTCTTACAAACCAACATGTTTTTGTGGTTTGTTACTTGTTGTAGGCTATAATTTCTTTCTGTGTGTGTGGGAGATAATTGAAGGACGAGGCACTGTAAAGTAATTCGCACCAGTCTGACACATTCAGCTGAGGTCAGTGATGTAATAAACAATAACAAAACCAAAAAGGAGGCTGCAGAGAGAGTAAGCTGCAGTTTGTTTGTTAGCCCTGAAACATGAAATGTTAGATTAAGATCTTTGCTGTGTGTTTTATTTACACTTAGTTGAACATGACGTTGGGCTTGAGAGTATTTTCCCCTCTCCTGGTTATTTAATACTAATGTGGACATTGAATCAGTTCATCTGGTTGCCTCATTTGGTATAGTTGTCCTATTTGTTAGCTTTTGTACGTTTATATTTACAGAGTCTCTCTCCACCCCTTTTTCACCCTCTATTTGTATTAATTTGCCAAGGCACACAAAACGCACATTAAAGTTAAGAGTTGAGACTTAAACTTCCTGAAAGCATTTTGCTCTGAAATCTTTCATTCTTGCACTTTGTGGTGCTTACCAATGTTGGCGCTTGATAAAGAGCTGCAGCACTGACGGAATGTAAGCAGGATCAGACCTAAACTTAATGTTTAAATGTGCTGATCACTGAACTGAGTGTACATTTTTTATTAAAAACATATGTAGGTTAATATGGTTTTAAACATCACCACACTTCATACGCCATCAAACATCTCTTCATTTTTGCTTGTCATGTGTTTGGTATTTCCTCTTGTCAAGTAAGCTATCGACTGAAGTAAAACGAGTGAGGCCAGTAACAGACCATGAATGAATGACGCTGTTAGCTCTTACGACACCTTTAAAAAGTGTTTTATGAATTGCCCACATCGTGACATAATCCTGCACAGGGAACTACGAAAATAAATTCTTGCTTATAAAACTACCACGTTTGTGAAAAGTCCCAAATGACTTGTATCAAGGTAGTAAAAATGTTGTCATCATGCCATTGAGCCATGAGCTATGAATGACTTTGTCTTTTACAGGACTTTGCCAAAAATAAAGGCATCCCTGCATGCGAAGAGAGGCTCCTGTATTTCCCTCCTGTTTGGGAATGGTCACATCAGTTTTCCACCAAAGACCAAACTCTCTTTAACAACCCCATGTATGTTGGCAAAGGAGCTGCCCGTGTGCAGAATGGAACAGTAAGAACCTTCAGACGCTTAAAGGTAAACATTCATTTTCTTCTAGTTGTAGTTTATTTTAGTTATTTGATTAAAGGATAGTTGCGATAAGCTGATCTTTTGTAAGCTAATTTTTAAGAACTAAACTGCACGGTGGTCTACAATATGTTCACCAGCCCGCACCGCCATTGGGTTTTTTTTTCATTCTTTTAGTTAGATCCTTTGTTGTCCTTTTGGAAATTCATTGTCTCTTTTGGATTTAGTACGCAGAACAAAATATTAATCAGTCACACTGAAAGTAATACACAGATCAAAGCTAACTACATTTCAGCATGACATGCAGTCCATTGTGCAAAGCAGTCATGGCAAAAATAAATGAATTGGTTCATTTCAGGCCCACACACTCAGACACAACAACATCACATCAAAAGTTACTAACTGCTCCAATCGCGTTGTACACTGTATAATGACAATAAAGGGCATTCTATTCTATTCTATTCTATTCTAACAGCTCAAAAAAATAAAATCCTGAAGCTTTATCCTTAGACATGATCAAGAAATTACTTTACCTTTTTGTTAATGTTCAACTCATAGAGTAATGACAGAAGGCAGGGCCTCAGCTTTGAAGAATACTGCTACCTTAAGGGATCTAAGTCTGTTCAGCATGTCGGGTAACTGGTTTGTCATCTGCACACCACCTTACACTCTCCATGTTCCCTCCAGCATAAAACCTACAGCTCCACACTGAGGGGAATGCCTGTAGCTCTGCTAAATGGCCTGAAGGGGGGCGAGTACACACTTTCCCGACGGAGCTCGTTGGCGTCTGAGCTGAAGTCTGAATTCTCTCAGCTAAAAGAGGTGGTGGAGAGCCCATCGGAGAGCTTCTTCAGGGACTGGTTCTCTCGACCTGCCGACCAGCAGGGCCTCCTAATCCCCCAACTGCTGCCCTCACACATGGCTCTCTGGAAGCTCTACTTTTTGCGCTGGGTTCCGGAAGCCTGCATCCCCAGAGGAGGCTCTGCCACTGCTTACCACAAGCTCTCCCAGCTGGTTGATGAAATTGAAATGCTACAGAGCCAACTCCGGCATTATAAGGGACCCAGTCCAGCCAGAACGCCAGTTCCCAGCCCCAGTGGGCCCTGTTCCAACCAAAGGAGGATGTATTTTAAGGCTAGTTCCCCATATGACCAACCCACAACGCCAGAGTGCCTTAGCTCCTCCTTTCCTTTCACTCCAGTGGGAAATCTGTGCCGCCGTAGTATCCACGGCACTCCCATCAGTAAGTTTCTGAACGGGGCTAGGATCTGGCTCTCTACAGAGACTCTTGCTAATGAGACTCTCTGAGGATGTGGTTCACGGCCCTCATCACTGAGCCCAGTCCAGGCTTGTGTAACAGGTAACCGTGCTATTTTCTATTCCCTCTTTATAAAGTAGGAGAGTCAAGCTAATAGTATCCATTTTTTCTCCAAAATGGATACTTCCCAAACAGAAATTTTGTTGTTCTTTGCAGCAACACTATTAGAGATGAAATATTTCAATTATGTTGAAAAAGAGGAACAGAAAATAGCACTACAAAAAATAATAAGATGTTGTAAAGATATCCCATGGAAAAGCTTCAAGGCCGGCTTGATTGAATGTAAAGGTGGTGTTTCTTTTTTGCACAAACTCTTTGCTGTTTGCTCCAGGTGTCCTTATCGTAATTGCCGCCAGGGTTTCGCTGTAGGTAGCAAATAGTTTATTTCAGGGTCTTATTTTCTTGATGTACTCTATTTTTGAAGCAGAGATAAGGGCCTATATTTTTAATATCAGAATGCAAGTGATGCTTTGAGGGAAAAACTGAGCTGTGAGGACATAAACCTGTGGTAGATATTTTCTGAACCTCCCTCAGGTAAGACACCACAGAGAGCAGCAGGTGAATGAGTAAAGGGACAGACGACATGAGTTCTCAGACCAGTCTCTAATTTGACAGGTAGGGAATCACTAAACAGTGAACTGGATCTAAGGTGAAAACAAATGTACTTTTCAATGTATCTGAAACAGGCTGAGACGAATTGATCCTAAACAGGGCTCCAAGTTTTATACAGTGTGCACGTACACACGCAGACATAAAATTTTCATGTCTGCCCTCCATATGTGATATGAGATATTTTCTTTCTCTTACACCATTTCCCTGCAACCTCATAGAATTAATTCATCAGGACATTTTGTGGGACTAGAGCGCATGCGCCCACTGTGAGTGTATTAACCTGAGCAGAGAGGAGCGATTCCTGCTGCAGGTACGAATCAGAGAAGCTAGCTAAACGGCTACTGTAAACATTACGCATTCTTTTCATTTACACAACGCATTCTACTCTTGTCCACCATGTGCATCACATGTGTTGGGAGAACCATTGAAACCTATTCATTCCGTGCATTGGTATGTCTCACATGCATTAACCGTGCAACAGTGCAGCAGTATGCCATGTATGCAAACGTAGTGATTAGGGTGAGAATTACACTGTTCTGAAACAGCATGTGATCAGGATGAAATCACTTGGTATTTTTCACACGAACATGCGTGTCATTTGTACGTGTGGAATTTCTTTAGGAAATGTTAGTGGAGATCAGTTATCCGTAGCAATGAACAAACTAGCAAATTAGGAAACTGAAAACTAACATTGTAAAAAGTATAAGGCAAGGATAAAATGAGTAACTTTTAACATTATAGGATAGCTGGAGTGTAACGCTTAACCTTTATAAACTGTTAGGTTGATTGATTGATTGTGCGTGGCCAGTCAGGAGTGTGTTCTGTCAGATTTCACAATGTATTCAGGGAATTTTCTCAAGCTGGCCCTGAGTACTTTTTTTTAAGGAGTTTTGACATATTTGCCCACCTGCAACTGAACTGGTACATTCATTAGATCACTGCAGATCACAACAGCATTACATCAGTCTTCTGCCTCATACACTCATGGCACTTGTGAACTACATACATTGTGTGTGTTTGGTTACCTTTAAAAAAAATTATAACGTGTTGTAACAACATTATTGTACACACTAACCAAGTGAACTCCCATACACAATGTATCCATTGAACATGATCAATAGGTAACAGTACATCACCTATAACAATAAACACACATTCAAATAAGCATAATCTCAAAAACACCTACCCTGACTCAACCGTCTGTTAGTGCAAAGTGCAAACTTCTAGGACATGTCCTCCTCCTGCATTAGTGTCCCCTGGACTTGGTCCCACCCAACACGTGTTGTATGTGGATTCAACTCACTGTGGATGTGTGACATGCATAGGCGTTAATCAAGCATAGGTTACACAATATTTAGTACTTCTAGGCATACTTCTAAGCTACATTTACCATATCAATCGAGTACACTGAATGGTAGTTTTGTACTCGAGTACCGATGCAACAAACGGGTATTTGAACAGTTGGAGCCAGTACTATGTTCAGTGCACTGTGATGAATTTAGTATTTACTGGAAGGGCAGTTCACTAGCAGCAGTCGTGGGGATTGGTTTGAGATAAAACACATGGTCACAACGCAGCCATTACTCCTTTACTGGCCCTGCATAATATCTTATCTTGTTGATTAATGTAGTCATTTAGAATTTATTATCTAATCCCCGTGTTGGCATGGTTAAATGTAATACCACTGTGTAGTCTGGATGTCTGTGCTGCCTTTGCACAGACCCACTCATCCTCACGTGGTTACACTGACTAATTTCCTGTGACATGCAGACAAACTGGGGATTAGTTGGTATTCAGTACGTTTACATGCATGTTCAAACTTTTCTGAATGAAGCAATAAATCTTTTCCTTTCTCTAAACTCATGTCAACACCATAATTACATGAAATCGACGTATGTTGGTGTATGGGATTGTAAATTGATTTATTCAGGTATGTAAACAACACATTGCTTAGATTCTGAGAACAGCCTAATCTGTGCTTTCTGTCTTACTCACATATTTGCCTTAATTACAGTACAGACAACTAGTGGGAGTAAGTGTGCATGTAAGTATAGTGAGGAACTGATACAAGGTTGCTTTAGAAGCAGAGATGTAAATAATATGGGTGTAGAGCCTGCTCTCCAAACTGCTATTATTGCACATTTTAGTCAGTTCAGAAAATAGAAGTCTGTGTGTGTCAAGGTAGTTTTCAGTTATGGCAAATATTATTAAATCAATGCTTGAATTCATCCAGTTAATGGTACTAAATAACTTTTGTCTTTGATTTCGTCTTTATTTTGTGGAGAGATATTTATAAGCCATGTTTACCACTAATTCTCAATGTTGCACTCTGCTGTAATTGTGTGATAACTGTGGTTGCATTGCAGTGCAGTTTGATATGTTTATCAGCAGATGTATTTATTCACTTATGCAAATGTTCTTAACTGGGGATGAAGGAGCTACTGAACGTCCCTGTGCCTTTTTGGGAAGATTATATATGAATATATATGTAACTGTAAACAGAATCGGACTTATCGGACTTATTCTAGTTTTCTGAATGTGTTGATTTATTTTATTAATTCTGTAACTGTAAATTGTACTTAGATTCAGAGGTACTGCACTGAAGCTGCTTCTCCTGACAGAAAATAAGGCTCTAATACTGTATGTATCTGTAACTGTCCATTAAAGCCTTTTTTCAAAAGAAGTTGTGTCGTGTTTTGCAGTTATTTCAGTATGATCTGGCTTACAAGCTTTACCCCCCTGGTGTGTCAAGATATGAAAAAAAGGCATTAAAGCTTCTAATAAATGATTGTTTGATTTGATGGTATGATTTAAAAGTAATACGACAAAATTAAAGTGGCAAACAGTCATTAAATTCCTGGGAAAGTCATGAATTTTGAGACTGTGTTTTCCAGACCTAGAAATTGAGACTGTTTGTATATTGAAATATCCCAAATGTTTGGAATTTCTCAATATTGATGATAATTTTGATAAGTCACAGTATTTTCTGACAAGTGAAATCAACTATTGCTGCCAATGTTACTTCAAGCATCAAATCTGCCATCAAACGAGTAGTTATGTGGACGAAGTTAGTGTCCACAACACTTACTTATTAATCCGTTTTAGCCTTTGAATTTGTGTAGATGCACTACATGTTCAGTTGATGATGCCATGGTACTTGTACATGATGGCTTCGCTTATTCCACTTTTACACACAAAATAATGGAAATGTTTTGAAACTTAACAGGTAAATACAATATAATTATCGTTTGATGTGTAATAAGTGTCCTCGTTGTTGCAAACTGTATGCGCTCAATCGAGGAAATTGTCTCACTTCTCACAGATTTTTTTTAAAGTGAAAACTGGCCTATAGCGCCTCCCTGTGGCTGATAGAAGAGCTTACTTAAATCTATCATTCTGCTAAACATGCAGTATTTCTTATTTCTTTCTCAGATTCAGCTGTCAGTTTCTGCCGTTTGCATGCATTATTGTTAACACATAACCAAAATGAAAGACAAAATATATTTAAACACAATTTTGTACATCATCCAGATAATCTGTAAAAGAATATCAGTGAAGATGCCCTCAACTAATAAATCTATTTCTCTGTATTATTCTTAAAGGTGGCTAATTACCCTTAAACACTGATAAATTATTTGTGTACAGAGTCCAATTCAAGGCAAACAGTTCAGGGTTATTTAAAGGACTTTGGGCACATTTTCCATATTGGTAACCCATGAGACCAAGATGAGATCATAACGATCGAATTTATAGTTAAAGTTAACAACAGACCATAAGCAACCTAAAAATTTTCCTAGAAATTAGAAGATTTTTTAAGCCTTTAAATGATTAATGTGTTACTAACAGAAAAAGGCCAATTACATCTGTTGAATAATCCCTCTCCATAAAGTGGACAAATTATTTATTAGTGGTAAACGTTTATAATTTTAACGATATATCATTTTACTTGTAAATGTACTATGTGCATAATATTGATTTTTTTTATTTATTTCTACTTTCATCTTGTATTTTGAGGTTTAAGCGGCTCGTGCTGTCAATAATACAGACAAATCTGATTTCCATTGGAAATTGGGTCAATGACTAATGTGCGTCAATTTTAAGTGCATTTATCACATTTTTTTTGTATGTTAAAAAATCTGACCGGTTGATGAAAATATACAAGATATATATGATATATATAAGAAGCATGTTTTGAGGAATGTTAATGAAAAGAGGTAAACTTTGGGTCCGTGAAAGACAGGAAATTGAAGACACGCCGTGACGTCATTGGTGAGCGCCTCCGTCTGCTGGCCTCCGAAATGGGCTCGACTCCTTAGCCTTGATTTTCTCTGTTCTCCCTCAGCGTGGAAACTTTTTACACAGCCGAGGCCGTCCGCGATGACATTTGGAGGTACGTGCACAGGGCAAAAACCCCGCAAAGGCGCCTTTTGGCGCGACGAGTTGTTGTTTTAGGAGGCAGAAGTGAGCGCAACACAGTGGACAGTCATTTCGCTTAGCTAGCTCGGTTAGCATCAGCGGCTAACTAGTCTGAAGCTCTGGATGGAGTTCAGAAACACATTTTTACAGTGAGATATCTGCTCTCGCTTAACGTTAACGAACACGTGAACGCACCACCTGTGTTTGTTTTCAGAGTAATAACTGTCACGTTGTCAATATTCACTCCAAAGCGCTGACTTTTGCCTAGTCAAGCAGTAGCTAACAGCTAGGTATTCTGACTGATGTTCACTGTGTAACGGCGCTAAGAATCTCACTGAAACTTCAAACAAAATTTTTAAAATTTTACAACTTCACGAGAGAAGTCCACGTCCCGTTTTATAATCCACACCAAAACAGAACCAAAACTTTTTTTACACGAATAATTGTGAATTTTTGCGTAGCTGAACTGTAGCTGCTGTTAATGTTACTTCATTGTGATGTGGAAGTATCAAAGTAAATTATTCAGCCATTCATCTCAGTCACGTAAATTCAGCTCTTATGAACACCTGATGACAGAATGTACGTGTTCATTAAAAACACCAGCCCATTCATGGAGTGACCACGACTATGTGGCTTCTCCTGCTACTTAATTCTACTCGATTTCTCCTCTGTACTGAGTTAATGGCAAAAATGCGAGAAAATTGTATACATGAATGTTACAATTACAATTAGAATTCGCATTTTATCCAAAGTGACGTACAAATGGGAATTTCAGCAACACAAGCAGGGAACTATTCAGTAGAACAACAACAGTAAGCGTCACCAGGTTCTGGTCCAAGGGACCGAGGTGCTTTGAGGCAGTGCAAGGAGTGCATATGTGCAGAGGGTTTTTTGCGTGAATATTATTTATGAGATTCAAACATTCATCTAATATACAGGACTTAATGTTTAGTGTATGAGTGTCCCCCATTAAGGTGTGTGTAGAGTTCTTATTGTGATGTTAACACGCCCAAGACCCTTATTACAGCTTTTTGGAGAATGCACTTTCTCATTACAACAGGAGAAAGCAAAGTCCATAAAGCAGTGGATTACTGCTTCTAGTGGGGGTGTATAATATATTGCATTTTTATTGTTATCGCAATAAGTAATTAAAGCAGTGTGCATATCACAGAAGGCTGCAATAAAATTGATTAAATTAAAAAAGCCATTGAGGTTGAAAGGGTGAGAGCAGAAGTGGAGATGGACTGGCGGAAGGACGTAATGTGAAGTATCCTCCATTGTGATACAAAGTGTTCGTTCGGTAAACTGGACATTTTGTTTACGTCACTTCTGTTTGGCTGAATGCAAAGGTATAAAAAGTTGAGAGAGCTTGTGTGCAGAATGTCAGAATAGTAGCTGCAGTCTGGGAGAATAATGATCTGGTAATCCATGGAGCTCGTAATGAGTCTGAATTTATGCTCTGTACTTGTAGAGTTTGATCGTTATCAGTACATCACAGTTTTTCTCCAGATTGTGCACTCTTAGTGTTTAGTATAGAAGAACTGTTCTGCACATAGCCCTGTGTCACCCACTACTTCTGCAACAAAGTGAAATGTGATCCAGGCCCTCTGAACAATAATCAATGCTCTTTTGACCGAATGCAAGAAATGCTTTAAATTGTAGTGAAAAGTGAAGGGAGGACCAAATTCTGAGTAATGTCCATGGGTTTTTATTAATGTCCCAGGACCAACAAAATGTGCTTTAGGTGTTATGAGCTTTTTTCTTAGCTCCTTTTAAGAGATTGCTACTTATGAATGAACTGCGTAATATAGTCTAAGAAATCTATAAAATGTGACAAAGATACAGTAACAACCGCTGAAAGGGTTGTACAATTCTGTTCCTTTTTGTTAAGTGTAAACCTATCATACAGTTGTATCTTGCTGGAAATTATAAACCTAGAACTCAGTGGTGTGCACATGTCAGCAGTACTTTGGCTACATTTGTACCTTACATTACCGTGTATTCTTCGAATAGATATTTTATAACGAGGTCACGTGATGATGTTTGCTGAATTTATTGTTTTCAGAATGATCAGGGCATCCAGCACATTGTATTGTAACCGAATCTCTGTCAGTAGTAAGGAGGCAGGATGGGTAAATAGCACGGCAACCCACCTACACAATCAGATCACAATGTAGCATCCTGATAATGAGAGAGAAAACACACGTTCGTGCAGCACATCCCCCCATCAGATAATATATGCACTGATACTGAGTTGACATTTGAATTCTTCCAACAGAGAGAAAAGATGTTAAAAGATAATAGAAGTAGAACTCCACTCTGATCACAGGCCTCTGTCTCAACATGGTGAAATACTTCTATTCCATTTTTACAGTGCTGCTCTGAGATCAGTTTAATATCCTGGTGTCCTGGTGAGGCGAAAGGTTGCCTCATGCACCAGTACTGTTCCACATGTTAGTGTGAACGAAGATGTTTCTGGGTTTAATTATAAAACTGGATGAGGTTTTTCAAAGCATCTCGCATACAAATGCATGTTATCCCTATATATTGTACACAGGAAGGACATCACACAATTGCCATGATTTTTAGCTGTAATAACTCAATCTGTTGAGTTCTTGATCGAAATCTGGTGATCCATTCTGTCAGACAGTCAGCGTATCTTCAGCCCTACTATTCTATGTGCCGTACACTCATCTGCAATGCATCTGTTTGTGTAACAGAAGAGGGAAACAAATCACCAAAATGGGAAAACATCTTTTGAAAAAGCAGGAATTAATGTTGTTCTGTATTCACTCTTAGTGTTATATTGTTACAGCTGAGGTGAAATGGTGCGTAACAAAATACAATACTCTGTTACGTGACCGTTTTATATAATAAAAAAAAAAAGGTACAGCAAGAGAACTCTTCTCATCATCCAAAAGCAAAATGGCTTATTGACTTAGTGTGAATTACATAGAAATCATTTGCCCTCATTTGATGTCAACAGAAAACTTCTACAATGAAGAACTTGCTCTTTGGCCTCTTGACCCATCCACCTATTCATCCCTCTTTAGAAATTCATTGTCCTTTTGCAATACACTTCTAGAACGGACACGATGGGGCGACATGAATTGTTGGACACTCTGTATGTGTCTCTGTCTCTTGCTTTCTGACTATAGCTACCCTGTTCTGACACTCTGATTGTTGCTGTGTTTTATACAGTATATTCATATGCATATATATATATATATATAGTCTATAGATAGTACTGGTCAAAAGTCTTCGTCCCCCATTAGATTTGTTGTTTTACCAATGCTATCTATCTGTTTATTAGAATCCAACCAGAAAATACAGGAAATGTGTGTGCAGTATTAAGGATCAGAAAAGAACAGCTTCTACAGGCTAAAGGGTCCAGGATTTAGTGGGACCTCCCTTGGAACCAGGCTCTCTTCAACCTAAATGGAATGGAGCCCTAATTAATGTCATTGATAACATCTGGATTTGTCCTACTTTTATCACTATTTACTGTCAGAATGAAAAACTGCTGGGAAAAAGAACAACAAACACCAGGTTGGATAGAGGGACCAAGACTTTGGACCAGGACTGTATGTGGGTACCTGAGGTAACTGATCCTTTACTGGGTGGTCCTTGTGATGTT
>OMNV01023923.1:0-21208 GCA_900303265.1 Brotula barbata
TCTGACTGTTTTTTTTTTTTTTTTTTTCCCTGATTTTTTTTTTTTTTTTTTTTTTTCCTTGCTTTTTTTTTTTTTTTTTTTTTTTTTTTTTTTGACTGTTTACCTGACTGTTTTTTTGTTTTTGTTCTTTTGACTGTTTACCTGACTGTTTTTTTGTTTTTGTTCTCTTGACTGTTTACCTGACTGTTTTTTCCTGGTGAATTTTCCCGCGTATTTTTTCCCTCATTTGCATGTCCCGAGAGCGATACATAAATAAAATAAAAAAATAAGACGGGCTTTAGGCTGACGGTAAACGTTTGCGACATTTTTTTCTGGAATGATTAAAGACACGTATGGTTGGCGGAGACGTATCAGCTCCACTTAATCCCTTTATGCTCTCCGTTGGTACCGAGCTTCAAACTGCCTCATCCTTCGGCGTGCGTCTCGGTGTTTCACATAAGTCACCTCCGGTGCGCCGTTTGTTTACAGTGCGTCTCTCGTCTTGTTGCCGCTGCTTTTGGCAGTTGAGCTGTTCTTTTTTTTTGTTTTTTTTTTTACGCTCCAGACCACACTGACACGTTCAGCTGTTTCCCAAACCGTTTTTCTGTGTTTTACTGTTACCAAACTGCGTTTTTTTCTTTTTCTTTTTTTTTTTTCCTCACTACCTCCTCTCTTAAATCTTTGAATATAATTCTACACTTCCTTAGTGAAATACCACCATGACAGAACCTTGAATATGCAGCAGCTCATTAACATGTTGTGATTGGCTGCCGCCTGCAATGCAGTTGCAGATAACGCGACCGTAATGGGATTTCTGCTGCTCTAATCAAACCCCAGGTGACTTAATGAATGAACCTTGGATTTAAAATGGCACAATGCATTTATCCTTCATGTTTATGAATATGAATCCATTAATAAATTAGTTCAATTGACCTGAAATGGGATCCCTTCCATTCCAGATTATGTGTCAATCCACCGTCTCCCTACATGTGACCCCGGCATATTGTTGTAGTATTAGAGATTATAGAGAAGAGAGGAAACAGTAAGATGCTGATTGGCTAAATGGTAATGTGCCCTTTAATGGCTCCTTGAGTCATTTCTTGTTCTCGTCACACCGTTTCCTGTTTGTGTGTTGCTGTCATTATTTGACATTAGTCACAAGGGCACTTTCTCGTGTACATGACTCACTGAGGGAGACAAATGTGCGTGTGTGTGTGTGTGAGAGAGAGAGAGAGAGAGAGAGAGAGAGAGAGAGAGAGAGAGAGGGACCGAGTGTGTGATGACAGCGCATTTGTCTCGTTAACCTTTCCCCTTATCATCTCGTCTCACCTTCGCCGTCGCCTTTTCCTCATTATTTTGCCTTTTTTCTTTCCATCCTAATTCTGTCCTTTCCTCCGTATCTTTTCTCTTTTTTGCTTGCCTGTCATCTCCGGCTCTTCTGTTTCATTTCGTCACTCCATGCCTCCCCTTATTATCTGCAGCAATCTGCAGTAAGCCAATTCCATTGTCTAGGTTATACAATATTGTGTGTATCTGAGCGTGTGTGTGTGTGTGTGTGTGGAGATTGCTGACTCCAATACAATAACAATGAATGAGGATTGGCTACACACAGCACCTGCCTTCCCCCCTCCATCTCCCTGCAGAGTGTGTGTTTTCAAACCAGGGGTTCTACCAGGCTTTCCTTGACACACACACACAACGTGGGAAATACAGTTGCATTGTTGTTGGCGTCAGTATGAGTCCAAATGATCTAATTCAAATCACCGCATAGAACTCTGTGGTTTCCCTGAGAGGTACCAGGGAACAACGGCAAAGCAAAAACAAGAATCAAATGATGTGGTCCCGCACACCAACGCACTGGGAGCTTTCCCGAAGAATGATTGGGAGAGACGTACTTATTTGTCTGCATCGAACCCCTCCTGACTATGAGGAGCAGTGGGGCAGCCATAGCACATCGACCTACTCCAGATCTACAGCCCCATGCCTCGGTCAAGGGCAATCGCAGGAGTAATTACCGTAACACACACGTTTTGTGGATGGGGAGACACAAGGAGAACAAGCAAATTCCACACAGAAAGGCCCTGAGCGGACACCGGTCTGGAACGCTGAGCCTTCGGGCAGTGAGGTACCGGTGCGAACAACTGTTTGGTTTCTCTGCGTGAGTGGAAAAAGCAGCACAACGTGTTAAATCCGTCTTTGAGGAGTTGAAAAAGGACCATCTCCCAGATCTCCTTGAAAACTGTAACTGTGACTGAGGAGAAACTGCTGGCAGAGGAACCGGACTCATTCTGTTTATGACACACGGTGTCAGTAGAACCATTAAAAAAAAATCACCATCAACCGGTCTCAGCCTCTTCCATACAGACAAGAGCGTCTGTCCTCTGTGGAAGTTGAAGCAAGTACTCATTAATCAAAACAAACACATTTCAAAACAACTATCCACAAGTTCCACGTGTCAATTCTTCTGACATCAAATTTGATCATCTGTGTTTTTTAAGATTATTTTTAGGTGTTTCTGCTTCATTATGACGGTCCAGAGCTATGAAACGGCCTGATAAATGATTCTCATTCCGTTACACGACAACAGCATTAGACCGGTTGCCGATCCTCGTGCTGGACTGGCCCGTGTCGTGTTAGGCTACATATCTTGTTTTAGGTCATTAGCTGCAGCTTCCTGTGCAATTAAGCCTTCACAGTCATTGACTTTTGTCTAGCCAACAGTTTCCCAACGCTGTGAAGGCATGACAGCTGAAAAATCGCACTCTCGCTGTTTTATTTGCAGCTAGCCATCGTACTATCAAGTGTGGACCCCGTGACCCCCGTGTAAGTTCACCCCTCCCCCCTCCCGTGCGGGGCGATCTCATTTCCCTTCCTTTGCAGGGCGTAGATGTATTCCGCGCGGACGCTGATTGCTCTTTTGCGGCTGGCTATGCAGCGGTTTCTTCCTCGTGAGGTTATTTAATCAGCTTAATTGCCTGACAGTTGTTCGTCTCAGCACGCGCAGCCTTTTGTTTTGGCAAAAGCAAAAAAAAACAAAACAGCAGGATGAATAATTGGCGGGAGAGATGTCCGAGTCCAACGGGACGTTTTAGGCTTTTTTATGAAGAACAAAAAAAGCAGCGGGACGGCTGTGGGTTAGTTTGAGGGATCATTGCGGGTCGTGGCGGCAGACGTATTAGTAGTGCACACACACACTCACACACACACAAACACACACACAGGAGGAAAGAATGCTTTATATGCCAGCCTCAGGAGGGCAGGATGCAAATCAGCAGAGTTTATTTATTTGTAACTACATTCATAGTCAAATACAGGATTAATATCTTCATCACCTGGGTCCACGACGGCCTCAGCAGATCTGTTATTTGTCCGACAGAGACCACAGACGAGTGTGGTTTTGTCTTTAGACTGTAATGTGTGAACTTCCTGGTCGTCTTGCTGTGTTTATTCTGTCTGCCATGTCTTTCTCGGCTCCACGGCTCCATGCTTCTGAGGCTTCCAAGGTATGTGAAGAGTTCTTCACACTAGGATAGAAGCTTTAAGTCCATATCCTGTCAGAGGATGGGGTTTTCTGTCTTTCTGAGAAACAATAAAAATATCAAACCAGCTCCGGATTTAATCGTTTTTTTAATGATGCTCAATCCCAAAGGCCGCTGATTCTTCCTGTGTCTTCAGGTTCATTTGTCTTCCTGGTACCTTGTGGATCCTGAGGGGTTTCCCTTAGGGTCCCCTCTAAATCGTGCTAATTTGATTCAAAATATATTAAAGTTTATCTAGTTCAACACCACGGAATGTTACAGCTAAGCCAGCGTGCCACCGTGTCCTTTAAAGCCTGAAATAAAATAAAAATATCAAAAAGAAAATAGCTGCGATTGTCTAAATGACATTAAACAATCCTCTGCTTTATTCATACACACACACACACATCTGCCACGGGGAGAGAGAATGCAGTTTGGGTCCAGCGGGTAGATTAGCTTCCTAAACCGCTCATCCTCCACCGCTATAAATGGCTGAGGATCCTTAATGACCATATTTGGCAGGGCTTCACCCACCGCTTGCGTTTTGGAATCTAGGACGAACCATTGTTAGTGTAATGTAATGTGCCTGTAATTAGTCTGGTGATAATAAAGCAATCAAAATTGCAAAGGAACATAGTATTACTCCGGATTGATAAACTGTATTGTCATGAATGGCATTGTGGAGCCTTTCAAATTACCTGAGCTGCAGCTGCGATCATCGCATTATCACCGTTGGCAAATACAGAGCGAAACCCAAGAACCGGGGCGGGGGAGGGGGGACGCAACATTTAGCATCCCCGGTGGTTATTGGTGCTGCGTTTAGTAAATATGCCCACAAGTTTCAAATCCCAGCTGATATCACAAAGTATGTGTGCGCTCCATCCTCCGCCTTTAATATGACAACGCCACGCCCGGGAAGAAAGACGACTGGGCCACCGCGGCGAATATGATCTCCGTTCGGGAAAGCATTAAAATCCAATACGCATTTCCAGCCGCATCGCATTCAGGGGACGGTATCTGCAAAGTGTCTGGGTTTTACTTGTCAGCCACTCGGAGAAGCACTTGTCATTGTCCCCGCTGTTGCTATGCCAAATATTGAAAACCTCTCCGAAGCAAAAGCACTCTTTTGTTCAAATTGACTCATTTTCTGGCGCTTTTGAGCACACACTCAGCTCTGGGTGCTGTCAACAGCGTGTCCCCTCTGTGGTAAATATGTGACCAAAAATAAGCAGATGCTGTAGAGGGCTCCCGGCGGACGCCTCGGAGCCGACGCAAACAACTCTCGGTTGCTGCTTCTGTAAATTGGTTTGGACGTTCCGAGCTGAGGTAAGCGTTTGATTCTCATTATGTAAAATGGAAATCGTCCAATTTCAATCGCCGGCCGATCGATCACGGCGCGATCAGCCTATCGCCGCACACGCGCACGCGTATATGTATGTACACACAAACGGAGTACATACGCTTTTAATGAGGATTGACCGCTTAATATCCTCTGTTGTGTCTGTCACAGGAGAGCAGAGATGGCCAACGATCAATACACCTATTAGAAGAAGAAGAGACAGACTGAGAGACGGGCAACAGGACAACACGGTGTAGTACTTGTATAAATGTAGTATTACTTTACATGTGAGACACGGAGAACAAACAGACGCATTCTCAAACCTTCGCAGTACGAATCACACAATTAATGGCTTTATTTGGTTTGATTTGATCGCTTCGTGTGGGCGCAACTGTCTTTGTGCTGTGGTTCTTTGTTTAGTGCCACTCGTCTCCTGTGGGCCGACTGTGAAAAACAAAAGCAACAGCTATCGAGTACTTTGACTGTGCATTTACTCCCAGATTTATTTCAGCGTGTAAACCGAACTCTTTTGGAAGTCGGCGAAGAATTCGGGCGGGAAATCTGACGTTAAAATCAGGATTGCGTCGATACTCAAACTACGGCTGCGTGGGACGAACTCTGCTGATGCTAATATGGATGGACTTATTCATTTATAATTCCAAGAGAGAGGAGCAGAGTCCTCCCAGCTCTCAGATCTCTGCTTTGGCTTCCCGTGTGTCAGGAGATTGACTTTCATCTGGGACAGGTTCACTGTTCCCAGGATCAGAAGTCGGCCATGCTCCACACCTCTGGAACAAACTTCCAGGTGCTCTGAAGTCTGCTCAGACTCTCAGCATGTTTAAATCAAAGCTTACACCTCTCCTGTTTGCTGCAGTATGCTATGACATTGTGGGATTTTTATTCCTTAACTAGCAGAGCTTTGCTACCTTTTGACGTTTTAGTCATTTAATTGTCTTATTCCATTTGATTTGGACTCGCATGCTTTCCTTTGTCTTGTCTTTTAATTTCTGTGATCGTGGCTGTAATTGTAACGTCTTCCTGCCTTTGTAAAGCATTTGAATTGCTTCGCTGTGTGAAGCGGGCTATAAATAAACGTACCTAATTTGCTTATTCATATGAAATCGTGGAGGATGGGGAAAAAAACTCATCACCTGATGAAAGAGAGGGTTTGTTTGAGGAAGAACTGTATCGGACCAAACCATTGCGTCCTCTAGCGTCCGCCCAGGTATGAACGCAAGTGTGTGGAAACCACCTGCAGCTCCCCTCTGCACATTTCTCAGCTCTCATCCTCTACAGATAAAGCTTTCAGCTCCGAAGCACGAGAGCCACGCTCTCACTTTTCAATGAAGCTCCGGCTGCTTCACCTCAAGCGGCGCTCATTTTTCCAGCGTTTTGCTTTTCCAGCTGAAAATGTGGCCTAGGATCGCTCACCGGGGGTGACGAAGACTGGCTCCTTACCACCTCGTCTGCCTGATCCATCATTCTCCGCCGGGCTCTCGGATATTACAGATTTTATTTTTCTGGTGTGTTACAACTCGTTCTGATCCCTAAAATAATATTTAAATGAAATATCAAGGAAACCATTAACAAAGCACACACGCTTCAATCATTGTTCTGAACACAGCTGGAGCTCTGCAGCAGTGACACAGAAGGCGGAGGGCGCCGGAGAGGAACGGGTTGGTCTTTTATGGGCAGCCCAATGGGACGTCTCTCCATCAGACAGCGTGGGAGTGTTTAAAAAAGACACACACACACAAGCATGTACGCTGACGCACTCTCAGACATACCCACACTCCTCTATGTCCTGGGGCATGGATGTAGATGTTGTGCTTTCGGCTCACAAACTCCTCCACCTCTCTCTCCGGGAATATGCTCAGATTATCCATATGGCGCGTTCACTTCGACGCCACGGTCAGTCGGTTTCTGTGAGGTCTATTTCACGCTGTGTAGCAGTGACAAAGGGACCAAACCGCCACGCCAACCCAGCCCACGCACGTACTCCAACAATAATAAACAACAAAAATATCATTCATTTATGATTGAAGTGTATGACAGCGCTTCATGACACTTTCTGCTGTGGTGAGGTACCACCTGCCATGTGATGGAGGAAGAAGACGCATGAATAATCTGTCTGTTCGTCTACATCAACCAACGGACGTGTTAGCCTTGCCTAAGTCGACAACTTTTACAAATTACAAAAAGCAGCAGCACTAATGACGCACACTTTTCATTACATCCTGCATCACGGGTACCAGGAGATGCTCCATCCGGGGGCATCAGGGGGTCTTATCTCTTCCTAATTCTAATCTGACACCAGTGTCTGCTCACCCAACTACAAACCCACACAGTCGTGACAGAAGTGACACAGGAAATGACAGAGACTTTCTCATAGCCATCTTTGTTGAAGTTTTGTTGATGTTGTCATCTCCCTCCCCCTGGTTTCATCATCATCATCATCCTCACTTTCACTCTCATCGATGCCATCACTGGTCACCACACATTTCACATACCGAGCTTTGGACTCCTGTCACATCCGGACCGTTCCCCTGCTGGATATCTCTGAGGTATTTGTAAGGCATCGGCACATCTCTCACGTCTTTGAAGTGTTGACACGCTGCAGTTGTCACTAGTGTTTGTTGCTAATGCTGCTCTGCCTCTGATCTGCAGTGCGGTGAAGATGAGGTTTTTCAACAGAAATTGTCTGTGAGAGCCCAAACTCCAACTGGATCAATTTGTATTGATTTGGGATGGGTTTATCATCAGCACAGGGTGTGTGGACGTCCCAGTCTCCACTCAGCTGGATGATTAGTACGCCATCATTCTCCAAAAGGACTGCAGATAATAAACTACGGAATAAAATTCATAAAATCAAACAAATTACGACTATATCAAATTTAATATGGGGCAAAAGTCTGATGTCGCAACAGAACTTGCTTATGATCTTCCAACATCGGAGGGGTAGTGACGGAAAAAAACGGTTGATCTGGGATAATTTGCACGCGAAACAGGAAGTAAATAAAGTAAGTCGAGCACTGAGCCAAATTACGGTTGGATGTGCTTCATCATGATTCCCTCTCCACTCCTCCTGGTGATGAGGAACATGGTTCCTGACGTGTTGAACCTGGCACAGCGTTTGTTGAATTAGTTGTGTAGTTGTACTGTACGAAAGCAATTCGGTCCCCGGCTGCTGAAGATCTCAGCCAACCTGTTCCACATACTCACTCAGGCAGTGAGTGCTTTCTGCGCATCTTAGGCAAGATGTTAGCGAATGACAGACAGGAAGATTACCTGTCAGGAAACAAAATGGGAAAAGACAAGCAAACAAGGCAGCAGACAGACTTACTGACAGCTTTACTTTCGTATGTTTCAAGTCTTTTTTTTATTTTTTTTATTCTGCGTCTTAGCTTTCACTGATTTAAAGGTTGTGACCTCATAACAAAAATATAACTGTAAATATTTTAAGAAAATGATATCACAAACAATGCAGTCATTTCTGGCAGCAGTCAGAGACTCCAAATTCAGCCAGTGTTTCTATGCCAATGTGTTGGCATGGAAAATCTAAATCGAATTCAAAAGAAATGAAAAGAATGGAGCGTCTTCATTTTTTCGTGGGCCGAGCAAAAAAAACTTTTCTTTTTTAAAAAACAGCTGAAGCTCGTCAGAGTAACAAAGAAGAAACGCAAGCATGACGATCCGCAATCACGGATCGTGAAAATGAGTATCAACTGTCATTACTGAGGTGATGTCAGGAAACAGAAATAACAGTTTAAGAGAAAGTGTAAATAAACCTGAACTTCAGAGTCCGTACATTTGTAATGTTTGTGATGTCATTGTCCTCCGCTGACTTCAGCTAGGCTACACATCGCCTGTGCTCGGAGAACGGCAGAACCCTATTCATTATGTGCATTTGGCGTTAGTTCATTTTTGCCTGTAATCTCATTAAGAACATACATATGAATGTACTGACTAATGCAGCATGTAGGCACGGAGTGCAAAGATCAGGGATTTGCACAATTAATGGGTTAGCTCGTTTAATATTGCTACTTTAATACTAAAAGCCTCAAATGTAAATGTATGCAATTGACAATTTGGAAGGTTTGGAGGTTTGGGGAACATCCTGAAAATTAAAAGATGCAGTTCTATGTCAAACCATCAAAGGACAGAGGATGTATTTTTTTACAGTGCAAACTTAAACCAACATTACAAAAGAAATTAGGAGGACTACAGTCAAACAAAAGCACATGTTCACAGCATAGCATAGCGTAGCATAGCGTAGCATAGCGTAGCATAGCGTAGCCTCTCCTTTCTCTCTTTCTCCCAAACACCAACCTCAACTGCGCCTGTAGAGGGTGGTACAGTCCGACCTGAATTGTTTCAGCTTGCAGGAGGTTAATTCACACAGATTTGTTTTCCAAAGAACCCAAATAAAAACCCAGAATTACTTTACAAAGTCATTCACATACATCGCAACGTCTCCTTAAACTATAAACAACTCTAAACAATCACTTCAAACTCATTAAACAAACGTAAGAAACTCCTACGAAAATGAATAAAAACCCTCGTTTGGTTTCTCCCAGTGATGTCAGCCGTGACTGAGAGCTGTAGTAAAATTAAAGCCAACAGAAGACCTGAAAATACTGCGGTACCGTGTGAAATACACATATGGGACGAGCGGTGAATAAGAGGATGGGCTCACCCTCTTCGTCACACACTCTCTCTCTCCACGTCTGTGTTTCTGTCGTGTTACACCCTAATTAGCCCACCCACCATCACATCGCACATATGATGTGTGACATTCAGCTCATACACTCAGCCTGGAGGGACTCTACACAAGACAAACAATTGCTGACCTTGGACGGCGGCCATGGTTTAAACACTCCTGTCTTGGTGAGTATGCTGCCCGTTTATACACGGCTATGTCCTCCCAAAAAGGAAATGGGGCCGCTGACGTGTGTTGGAATGTAGCCATTGTTGGTAGCTACAACCAAAAGGTGTCACACACGCACACACATGCACCAATCGTGGCAGTGGAAACCCCCTGCCTTGGAGATACGCTTTACAGTCATGAATGGTGACAGAATGTTGCTTTTAATGTTTCACCGTGTCATTGGAGATCCATGTCTCCGCTTCCCGCGCTAACCCTCGAGTGCACACACACGCACGCACACACACACACACACACACACACACAGTGCATCATTTCCAATCTTTCTTCGTTGCTTGTGAGTATTCTCACGTTGCCACGCTCAACGAGGCCACAACCCAGGATTCTACTGGAATCCCTGGAAGGCCGTGTGTTTAACTGGGAGGACACCCCGTGTGGACTAACCATCCCTGCCACACTCGCATCCAAGGGACAATGTGATCCTTCGTTATCATTGGACGATGAAAAGCTCTCTCCAGACAGCCAGCAATAAACAAAAAACTGGCATCGACGCATTAATGAGGAACAGAGACGTGATTGTAAAGACAAAATAATTTTATTAGACAAATTAACTGGAACTAGTTGGAGATAGTGGGGGTGGGGGACAGGCAGAAAAAGGACAGTAGTTCTCACTGAACACAAGGATAAGAGCAATAAAATGGGAAATTATTACATATCCACCAAAATTAAAGTTCAAATGTTAGTAGATTATAAGTGAAAAAAAAACAAAAACGGTGAGCCAGACCACACAAAGGGGTCTCCAGAGTGCCACTGTACTGTATATGCTGATTTTAAATGCACACAGCAAACCAGTGTAGTGGAAGCAAACAGCGTGCAGCGATGGTACCTCACCGCTGAGGGCCCAATTCAGATTTGGTGACTTACAGTAAGTGGGCCACATAAGTGGGGCTTGTTATGTGGAAAACTCTGTGGGGAACGTTGTGTAGTTGACACACTGGGTAGCACATCCAGATATGAAAAAAATAAAAATAAAAAATCAGCCTCGCATTTCTGGCCTTCGTCCTTTTATCATGACCATGAGGAAATACATTCCTGCCTTTAAAACGAGTAAAAACATCGAAGTGCTGCCCCTGAGGTTCAAATCTTTTCACTAAATGGGTGAAACTTGATGGCAGAGAATTAACAGTAATCTAACCTGGCAAACTTTTCATTTAAAACCATTCAGCTGCCTTTAAAATTTCCAAATCCTGGCGAGGAAGAAGCTACATAAACTGTCACTGTCATTCACCGTTTGTCACCGTTTACACCCAGCCCAAGTTGTGAAAAGGTCACGTTATGTCACAACCGGTTAACGCGTGGCATCAAGTTTACGGCGTTGATGATTTGTAAATATGACTCAGCATGAACCAATTTCCAACATACTGTATCTGGAATCAGCTCGCAGACGGCTGTTTGTCTTCTCTCTGCACATCCCTCCAGACACAATAGCTCCATTTATCTCAGCAGAGGCTCACAAGTGATGAAGGTCTCGACAAATACAAAAACGCACACAATAGGACTATCTCAGTGGAAGCCAGCGATCGGTTTTCAATTAGTTTAAAGACTTTGGCCTTGGGCTCCTGATCGACGTGGTGCGCTTCATTCGTCTACGTTGTCTTTAGACTCTTTGTTACCTAAGTTTCTTATATGAGCTATTATTATTTAAAAAAAAACAAAAAAACACTCCATTATTGTGTCTACCCGAGGTCACAAGCCTGATCAATTGTCAGACTGTTAGCAGTGATTCATGTAATGTTAACGACATCCAACTGTGATGAACTTGAGTAGTTTTAATTTGAAATGGGCTCCGACTCACCAGCTCTCAACTGGTGACGCACACATACACACACACGAACACACAACTCTCTCTAATTCATTTTGACCACATTTCTTTTTGAACCCGGTCTCTTATTATGGGTGTGTGTGTGTGTGTGTTTTTCCCCCAGTTCTGTTCTCCTATGTAATTTATTCCTCCCACATACATGCGGCTCTGTGGCACAGCTGGCCATCGGAGAGCGGCAAGTCTCCCTTTGAACTTCCTCTCCCAAGGTTTCATTGTTTTCTGGATCTCTTCCTTGTCTTCCCAGAGAGCTGCGCTGGGTTGAGAACCATTTGTTGTGTGGGCGTGTAAAGTCCTTTTAATTCGTTGGCAATACAAATGAACTCGACTTGACACCTGCCTAAAACTGGGCAGGTCTAAAATGAAACATGTGACTCATTTCGGGGTTTGCAGCCTTGAAAGGGCACAGTCCTACGCTGGTGATGTCATCGAGCCTCTAACACACTGTACCATCTCCGATAAACGCGACAATTTTCAACAAATTGAAGGTCAGCACCGTGTACCATTCCCGGCCTTGTATTTGCCCGGAACCGTCGTGTTTTCCTAGAAATTGTTTAATAAATTACAACAATAATCTGTAATCTATTGTTCGACTGACTGATATCTGTATTTATTCATCTCTGAAACAATGAAGAAGAAAAGTAAAGGATGATGGTCACAGCGTCCATCGTAAAAGTTGATTTAATTTATATCTTCATGAAGAAGAATAGAATATACTTGAGAATAATACATGAGGATCTCGAACAAACATTTCTAAGAAGTTCACCAATATTGTACTTGGAATCATTTTAGGACACGTCAGTAATGAATGAATTCTAAAATAAGTGATGTTTTCAATCTGTAGACTGGGAGAAAATTACAGTTTTACTATTATTATTATACTAATTTTTCTGGTTTGAATGAGTATGAGTTAATAACGTATGTGACAGATTTACTCTCAAGATTAACCTATACAATCTGCCCTCCAACGTTCAATCTCGTCTTCGAATGAAGTTCGAAAACGTGATTGATGTGTGGCGTGTTGGCTGAGATTATAATTTTCTTAATCTGTCGACTGTCACAAGGTAAAAATGTGACCGCGACGACAAAAAATTCTTGACTTTTCCTTTCAATACATAAAAAAAATACTTGTGAAATTAACATTAGCGGCTGCGTGACTTTTTCTTTGATGCTCTCTGCTGGGTCCATTTTACTTGAAGGTAATTTTTAAATGAGATGTCTGTGTTACAACTTTGAGGCACTTTATTCAACACTGACACAGCCACAGTGCAGGAAATCTGAATATGAAGTGTTGAAGTGTTAATAAGGATCAGCCGCTCTGTGCTTATGGAAGACAGTGGAGGGTTTGTGGAGTTTGCTGAATATAATATGCACACCCCAAACTTTCAAAGTTTTCATGCCCTCAGTCTGTCATTCTGAGAGCTGTTTTTTTTCCTCTCCTGCTTTTTTTTCTCAGTGTGGAATGATTCCATAGATTCCATCTGTGTTATGATACTAACATGTTTACAGAGAATGTACAGTGAGGCCACCTGTGTATTGTCTTAGCCTAATCACAGAGATAGCAATGTTAGCTATGTTATGCTAGCTAGCAGCCTGAATGTGTCGTCCTTAGCTCAAGACAGCATGCATTGTTTAAGACTTGTTTAAGACTAGTTATGTAGTAGAAACTGTTAGAGCATCACTTACTTAGGTGTTGTGACTGTCTCACTCATCTTTGCAGGTCTATTATCTTTTTGTGAATTTTGCTATAGTGTCACATGCTAGTTTTAGCCTAGTTACCATTCCTAACAGAGAGCAAGCAAGCTTTCTCTTTTTCAGTATGCTCGTGTCCTAACCAACGACACCACGACCGACGTTTTGCTCACTAGAAAAAGCCTTCGCTACGTAAATGAAAACAACATTTCACAAGTTATGTATCTAATGAATAAATGGGACATTTACGGCTTTTTCACAATGGTACGATACAAAATTGTGGCACAATTTTGCTTATTAAACATCACATTCTTACGTTATAACGTTGTGCTCTGTATTTTTGTGTCTTATTGCGTTAGTATTATCTGACAGAAAACACTCCACCACGTCTTCTACGGGAGTGAACTCCATATAAGGAGACATGCGTCATGCAGGGGACTGCCTGAGACACTAATAACAAAATCATTTTTATAAATTTAGGTGTAAATAATCCGCAGGAAAATTCTTTTCAGAGGGAAAGTTGCCACAAAAGTTGTAAAAAAAAACCAAACGTAATCTCCACGCAACACGAGCAACATCGGACACCATATATCAGGACACGTCGCTGGGCGATCTCACCGCGAGTTTGCTTGCTCACTTTATCTTAGCAAACGGTTCTCATGCTAGGAGATGAGGCAGGAAACTCACTCAGCCCATTTGATTTGCTGCGGTGAATAATATTGAGGTGTTTCATGTAATATTCCTTGTGACCTTGAAAATGTGGGCTTTGATAGAATGTGCAGTCGCTCCCTATACGGAGGGTCTTCAACGTTGACACAAAACAGATGGAAACACACGAGTCCATCGTTGCCCTTTCTGCTAGGTCTAGACTATTTTTTCCCCGATCCACAGCGCCACACACTTTTCATCCCCAAACCATTTTTATTCAACACCCCATAAATGCATTTTCTTTGCTGCTCCCTCACCAGTTTACAAATCATACTAAACCCTTCTAAGGAGGGAGAGAGGGAGGGAGGAATGGGATGTAACCTAAGGTTTTGGTCTTTTGCAGATAACCAAAGCTCAATCAAACGAAGGGCAGTGGTGGAGCTCTTCAGCCTTTTATCCTGGTCCTGCCCTGATTGGCAAACAGCCAGCAGTTGAACCCACTTCACTCTAATGAGGAAAGGCTTGAACACACACACACACACACACACACACACACAGCAGAGGTAACACAGCCCAACCCACAGCCATGCCTCGGGCAAGAGCGGTAATATAAACACATACCTTTTAATTGGACCATAATGCAGGTTTCCGACCTTCGCTGTTTTGTTTTAGTTCAATTTTCAAGATGCCTTATTTGCAATTCACTATTCTTGTATTCAATAAAGATGTTAAAGAAATGGCTTTAAATTACAGTAAGAGGGGCAGGAACAGTATCGAGGACAATAACAATACAGACATACAACATATCTATCTATCTATCTATCTATCTATCTATCTATCTATCTATCTATCTATCTATCTATCTATCTATCTATCTATCTATCCATCCATCCATCCATCCATCCATCCATCCATCCATCCATCCATCTAAGTGAATTTTAAATAACTGTGTGCTTATTTAGTGGTTTTAAATACAACTTCACGGTGTGGAATCAGCTGTTCCCAAAACTTCTTCAGTTCTTCACACTGTTTTTGACACTTCTATTCTTGCTGTCCGTGTTACAAAATTGACTCAGAGGAGGTGGAAATAAACCTGTGCTCTGTAACGTGATAATACGACTTGGTACATTAACCGTACTAAAATGCTTAATAATGGTTTCGATCATTACAGGAATGGTTTGTGTGCACGGTTGTTTTACTCATCAAAAGCCAGTCAGACTCACGACAGACCAGATGCAGGTACTTGGGGGTCCAAATTGCCCTCAGCCATGGTGGCCAAGTCTGAGATCCGCTTCTACATTATTGTAGACATCTTAAAACAATATAACATACAATAACAGCAAAAATGCATACGTTAAATCATCATGATGGCTAGCTACTCTGACTCCATGGCTCTCCTCTTTTGAGCCACAGCGATCTCTTCATTCTGGGCCCTCTGCACTCCGGTTCAGTGGACTTGGTGAGCGTGTTCGTGGCTGGGGAGAACAGCGTCACCGAGATGGTGCACTCTGTGATGATGTTGATCTCTACCTTGTGCCAGCTTGACGTTATTGCTCCTGCAGAGACTCTCATCCAGAAATAGTTGTAGCGGTCCCCGATGAGGTCTCTGATCCTGCCTGGGACATGGTCTTTGGTCAGTGTGAGCCACACCAGCTTGTGTGGAAAGGAGCCATATGCGTTTGCCAGGTCCAGCCACAACAGAGACAGGTTGCCCCTGTTCTCTCTGGCCTCCCTGATAAGCTGTGTGACCACGCATGTGTATCCTAACTTCACCTCTGTTCTCTGGTGGTCCACTATCCACACAGTCAGGAGGACACACTTCAAAAGTTGAAGGAAAGGCAACATATTTCATCTCTCAGTTTGAATGCTCAGCAGAGACGTGGATTTTGTCCTACACAGTATGGTTACGCGTCATGGGTCAAAGAGAAGACATCGCAGGACTTCAGATGAGGACAGGCTGCACTTTCCCAAATTCACACCTCGTCCTGTGCGGGGACCTGCTGGGAGAACAGCTGTCGCTCAGTCGGATACGCACAAATGCCTGTTTTAGACACAGCTACAAACGGTGACGAGTGAAACCTCTGATTGTCACGACGACATTTAATATATTCAGTAGGATGTAAATGGTGTTTAATGCCTTGGAAATGTATTTATGAAGTTTTGTGTGGGGAGAAAAACCGGAAGAATGGAGGAGAGGACAAAAAGGTCTGGTGTGAATATGACGCTTTGTACAAAACTTTTACCGACTGCTCTTTCATTTCAGAGAGACACGGCTGTGATCGTCACTGTTTTTGGGAACACTCGAGGCAAAGGTGGAAGCCATTTTCGCCCCCACAAGCGCCAAGTCATTGGCTCATGAAAAGTGGTGTCTGCGTATCTAAGCAACAAATGTGACACAAGCACAGGCGACGCACAGGGAGAGAGAGAGAGAGAGAGAGAGAGAGAGAGAGAGACCATTTCAACCTTGATTTAACAGTACGTTCTTTTACATGATTTATCAGGAAAAATGCTTTGATTATGTTATTATTTGCATATGTGAACAAGTCGGCGTTGGTCTGTGTCGGCGCTGATTCAACTCGGAACAGCAGACAGAAGGCTAATGGAATGGAAAGGCAGCATGAAGACAGAATTTTAGAAGGCTGCATGGAGGGATGGTATGTTTTGAGTCAATTTGAGGAATTTTAATTACATCTGTACCCATACTTCTAAAATGTTAACATAGTCTAATAGTTTGTTGTTGTCAAATTTAACTTGTATCACTACCAGCTGTATCAAACACCTCCTCGGTGAGACCTTGGCAGACATTAATCCAGAATTATTTAAAGGTATGTTCAGTGAGACTGGCATCCTGTCTGGTCTTCGCTTCCTGTCTATCTAATGACTGCCGGGACAGGAAAATCTGCAGGGTTGGATGAATCGCACGATATGATCAAAGATGACCAATACACAATACAGTGTCAATCGGTGAAAATAATCAAAACAAAAACATATGGAGCATCTTCCCTCTGACAGGTTGGGGTGAGAGGTCAGGGGGGATCTCCTCCTCAAGTCAAACACTGGCTGAGCCTCTCAAACCCTCAGTAGGTCAGCCAATCACTATGCTAGTCAGTGCAGCAGTGAATCGTTTTTTCTTGCTGTGAATTGGGAATGGGAAGAGGAAAGGTAAGGTCTCAGAGTGCTGAGTTAACCAAGTCTGACCCGAGGCCCCAAATTTCATAAACTCGAAGTGTTCAGAGAACAGGAGGGCAGAGCAGGGGACAGGAAAGAGGGAGAGCAAACTGATAGCGAAGAGGCTTGGGCAGCGAAACGGGGCTAAGGTGAAAGCAGAGTCTTGAATTATAAACACCGTTTATAAAGTTTTGGAGAAAGACATTTCATAAGGTTTAGTATCCTGATATTCAATAATGGTACGAGTCTATGAAAAAAAAAAAAAATCTATATTTTCTTTTAGGACAATGGTGTTTGTCTGTTGTTCTTTTTTTGCTGTATGTCTGCAAACTCACACTGCATCTTTAATTACGCTGCAATTATTGCTGCTGAAGTTAATTTACCCAAGACGCTGGACATGCTCAGATCCCACAAAATTACACGAGGAATGTAATAACTCCCACTCGTGTTCCCAATAAAAGATTTTAATTTTTTTTTTTTGCCTCTTAGTTGTGACTGCTATGTACACAAATGAGCTGTTAGAGGAGAGCAGACCCATTTCTCCACCACGTATGTGCAGCCCAGATTATAATAACCATATATGCATGAACACACATCTTAATACATATCTATATATATACATATATATATTAAAGATCCCATGTTATGGTCAGTGTTTAAATACAGTTTATGTACTTTTTTAAATACAACAGTGTTTACTCATCTTTTTAGGACCGTTTATACTCATGTTGAGATTGAAAGAAAATGAGTCAAATTCAACTCGGAGCATTATATGACTCATATCTCACACGCTCCTCCCCCTCCTCTCTCCCCCTCCTCGCCCTCTCATGGCATTAAAATACGCGTGATGTATGCTGCTCGTCATCACTTCATCTGACAGTCAGGATTAATGAGAGATGACTTTTTAACCCCTTTAGATCACATCCCGCTGATATATGTCTATATATTGAACATTTAACAGTAGATTTCCAAAAAAAAGTTTTCTTTGTAATCTTACATCAAAATCCAATTTGACAATAACATTCTACTTTCCATAGTTTCACTCTGCAGTTTAATGAAAAGTCAGAATTTGATAAACCACTCATATGTATCAGCGTATCGTATATAAGCGACAGAATTCTACAATATTTTTCTCTTTTTTTAATCACGACATCGCCGCTCCGATTGGTTTTTGCCCATGTGGGCGGGGCCAATCGGACAAATGCTTTCATCCTCAGTTCAATGAAAATAAAATGAGTTGAAATGAAAATAAAACAAACGGAAAATAGGACGTAGGACTGACTTGGTCTGTGTGACGGACACGTAGGGTTTATAATCACTGCTACCAAGAGACTGGAGTATCGGAGGTACCCAGCATTGCTCCACGTCAGGGTGTTCTTAGCCTCCACCTGGGATGACGTTCGGCTAATGAAATTATTGTCGGCGAGGCTCCAGTGTCCTCCCACAGCAGCCCCATCCTTTATATAGACTTCATATTTTTGTCTTCCGCCTCTTTCCTCCTTTTCTCTTCCACACACGTCCACTTTTTTTTCTATTACGACCCAGGATGATATTTCCTCTCCTCTTTCTCCTTTGCACTTTTCGCGCAGACCTTAACTTGAACTCACCGTAGGTCTCATTTATCACAGATTAAATTTGTCCTATTATCCAGCCGCTCTGCAGGGTCTTCAATCTCTAAGCTGCTAGTGGAGCAAAATGTCATATTATTCTAGGGAGCTTCTCAGGCATCTTTGTGGTCCCTGTGTTCCTCTGCTCTTCAGGCCTAGACACTAGATGCTAAGTGGTGAGTAATGGGGTGAAATCAGAATCCCAATGTGGAATTACAAGACAGCCGATTTGAAACCTTTCGTGTCACCACGTTGGCAAATGAAATACCAAAATATTTCTGTAACTTTAGCATCACTTTTCTACAGTGTAATATTTATTTTGTGATTTTTCATCAGTTATCCAGGTCATTCTGAAGCCGTCCACCCAAAACTCCTCAGATGGCTCCTAACACCACATCACTAAGACCTCAAAGACTCAAAATCCTACAGAAGAAACCTTTTCATCATTTTCGCAAACATTCTTAGCAGCTATTACATAAAACGTCTGGTATTTAGGGTACAATTAAGTCCATTCCAGATGCATTTCAATTTGATACCATTTGGTAAAACTGCTGATCTGAGAAAAACACTTTGAGTCTGAGAGAGTTTATATAAACACAAATCAACACAACATTGCAGCTGTTCATTAGTATTTATCACAAAGTGGCTCCACCGTCCATTTATCCAGATTCTGCCTTCAAATATTGCCTGAATAGATAAACCAGCTCGCCTATTAGCCGGTGTTCGCTTATCACTGCCACAAGGATGACACCAGAGACACATCTTGTGAAAGAGGTGAAAATTACGCACAAAAAAAAAAGATAAAATAAATGGAGATGATAGGCAATTAAGGAACACTTTTGGTGTGTAGAAGCTGGTATCTTTCAGTGACGGGGCAAAAGTTTCTTCATTATTAGTGCTGGGTAATTTAACACGGTAGGCATCGCCTCTGTCGGTTCATTGTTTTGCCTTCATTTCTCGCGCTCACCTTTCCATCATGCCTCCTTATATCTAATTTTGCGAATGATGACAGAGCTTGCAGCATCACGGCTTCAGCCATCTTCTAATATGTTTTGATTTCCGTCTTCTGTATTTGCTCTGCCCCCCCTCACCGCCCCACCTCTGCTCTCCTGGCTTACGTTACTGTGGATATTAGACATAATTACATCCAGTTATTGGACAAGTTCATTGTGTAAGATGAAGGAAGGAGTACGTATGTGGTGGAGCACGGGATCTGATCACATGTTGATATATACACGCAGTACGCATATAGTTCACGTTTGCATTTGTGCTGATGCTCATTTATCATTTTGAGAGCACATCAAGAGCTCATGCAGATGATATATTTATATTCTATATGATGAGAAACCACAATAAATTGGCATTGTGACCCCAATTTCAATCATCAAGAGGAGAACTAGTACAGATAGTCCAAGTTCATGGGCCACAGATATAATGAGGATGGCAGTCTACCAAGAGAAAATGAGAAAAAAAAACAGAGATAAGCATAATGATGGAGGGCTCACGCTATGAAAGCAGGCGGAGATGACCCTGAATCCACCAGAATGTGAGAACAACACTATCGGAAAAAAAAAAAAAAAAATCATAGGGACACAACAACAACTTAAGATCGCCAGCAGAAGTAAAGCATCACTGAGTTTGAGACAAATGTAATGAATCCCCACTCTGTTCTCATCATTATTTTTTAATTCGTCCTATCATCTTCCCCTATTCTCTTTGTGCCACCTTCACCTCTCTCTCACCCTATCATTATCATCTCTCTCTCCCACCCACCTTCCTCTTTGAACCCTATCTTTCTTTCCGTCTCTGCGAGCTGACGTTTTCAGTGTAAGGCAGTCGTTCTGTTCGCTTCATAGACCCGGTAGAGCAACCAGAGGGCAGTGTTGATTTTCCAGGTGTGTCACATGAGTACAGTGATGTGAGGGTGAAGCCTCAAGTGGAGCTGTCTGACAGGGATACTGTCCCGTGGAACTGGACTGGATGTCCAGGAAACAACACCCCTACAAGGTGGAATCATCAGGGTCGGACAGTCTATCTATCTATCTATCTATCTATCTATCTATCTATCTATCTATCTATCCATCTATCCATCTATCATCTATCTATCTATCTATCTATCTATCTATCTATATATCTATCTATCTATCCATCTATCCATCTATCTGTCTATCTGTCTATCCGTCTATCCGTCTATCTATCTATCCGTCCGTCCGACCGTCTATCTATCTATCTATCTATCTATCTATCTATCTATCTATCTATCTATCTATCTATCTATCTATCTATCTATCTATCCATCCATCCATCATCTATCTATCTATCTATCTATCTATCTATCTATCTATCTATCTATCTATCTATCTATCCATCTATCCATCCATCCATCCATCCATCCATCCATCCATCTAATCTCCATGAGAGATGTTCAACAGAAACCCATCTCTCCATGGACCACCCCGATTGGATGTGTGTGACAGCTGACTGACAGGGCAG
>OMNV01023929.1:0-25672 GCA_900303265.1 Brotula barbata
TGTAGACACAATTATGTTCTTATGGTATCAAAGATATGATACGACATGATACGATAAGATACGATACGGTGCGATACGATACGATACGATACGGTACGATACGATACAATACGATACGATATGATATGATATAATATGATGGGATATGATATGATATTATATGATGTGATATGATAGGATACGATATGATATGATACTATGTTATGTTATGTTTTTTTACATTATTTTATATTACTTTGTTATGTTATGTTATGTTATATTATATTATATTAATCATATCATATCATATCATATTATATCCTTCAGAGAGTATCACAGGCAAAACGATTAAATTATCTTTCTCTCTTTTATGAGATCCTCATAACATCCGAAAACCCCAAAAATACAATAACTCATTTCTGACGCTGATTCAGTTGTTATATGGTGCATTTTTTTTGTGCCATAATTAGTGATCTAATCTTCCAAATGCTCAAATGTTATGCTCCATGATGATGTTGGAAAAAAATGTGGAATGTGAAAAATTGGACAGTGTGTAAATGTTCATGGAGCTGTGTGAGAGATAAATCCTTCATCATGAGCAGATGGGGCCGCAGAGAGCCCAGCTTTTCCTTGTCAGGCGTTTAAAGTCAAACATGAATGTTTTGTATACGCACAGATTAAATGTCAGATCCCTCCAGTCTTTTCGCATATCATTCTCGGAAAGGACCGTCATCGTATTTGCATTATTCTGTTCCCTGAAATGTGCAGGAAGAGGAATAAGTGATGGGTTAGTTCTGTTAGAACACATGGTGAGGCTAATTCATAAAACACAGCCTCACATTTAATGTGTTGGCAATGTCAGAGCAATGGCAATGGTGTCACAGAAGCAAAACCATTTACTAAATTATTTCAAATTGTGCTTAATGAACATGTTGTTCCCAAAACATGGAGACTTTCCAACATAATTTCTTTCCCTAAGATGCTCATATTGGCGCAGCTGAATAATTTCAGATAGTTGCACTGACCAACAGTCCATAGAAATGCATTGAAAAGTCATAATCAATAATTTACTGACATCTCGTAGTGAATGCCAGAGGTGCTGAGGATGCTACCCTAATACTGATACTGTTGGTACACATGCTGCAGTCCAAGAGTTATGTCAAACTTTCATTGTTATATTTTAATTCGGCTTCCAAACACAGCGTTTTCAAGGTTTGCTGACATACCCACAAAAAGGATAAAAATGTTCCTTAACTTCTTAAACTCTGCAGCAACCGCCAACGGCTCCATATTTGTTAAGTTTTACTTTAAATAACTGTATTTCAGAATGCATCAAGGGGAAAATCTGTCGATAAAATGAAAGGAAATTAAAAATTAGGTCAGGTAAAAGGTATGGATTGCTGTAATGGATTAATAATTGAGGTATACTAAATTATTAATATGTTACTTATATGAAAAGGCTGATTAAAAGTATCCAAAATCCTTTAAATACCAATTAATTTAGCTAACGGTGCTTAAGACGGACCACAGCGCTGAGAACGTCTCTCTCCTGTTTTGTTTTCCTTATTGTATTCCTTATTATGACCTTATTATCCTTCCATCCCGATTATGACGCTCATACACTGATGAAGTGCAAATAATGAATTCAACGTACCAATTGTATGCTGATGACACGGTGCTTTTGGGTCTGATGCAATCAGGGGACGCTCTCAGTCAAACCCTCATTAAAGGGTGAGAGGACGGAGCTCTAAGGAGCCGGTCACTGTGACTCACCCTAATGTCTGCCATCCCCTCTCCCACCTCTAAATTAAGGATCCGCCTGTTGAGATAGTGGAGGAGTTTCAGTACGTACCAACATTTTTGGATCGCACAACACTGACGAAGCAATCCAAGCCACTTATTGGCTAAGGAATCTGTGTGCCTGTGATATCAGCAACATTTTGCCTCGCCGAAAGTGTTTTAATCTTCAGTTTGTCTCCATGGAGAGGAAACTTGGGGGCAAAGAACGGTATATTATTCCAGATTAATCATACCGCAAGTAAAATTGTTGGTAAGGAGCAGAGACAGCTGGGTAGAATCTATAAAGATCAGACCAAACAGAAGAGCCCAACAAATTGTATCTGATCCTGCACATGTGCTTCATAATGAATTTATTGAAGTGCCCTCAGGAAGGCGTGACAGAGCCGGCACAACCACTGAGACTCTAAGTCTATAAAAGCTCTTTCACATGCAATAACTCTCTTGAACTCTTATTTTTTTTGGGTTCACCGTTATTTATTGTTTGTTTTTAACCAACCCATGAAGCCAAAGGTGAATTTCCACATCCACGGACAATAAGACTATTACTTTAAATAGCAAATTTCTATCTTATCGTGTTCACCTCATCCTCGAGCATCAACCTTTCCATCTCCCCTCCCCCGAGCACCGAGACTTCTGCCCGCACCGCCTCTCTTAAAATGTAAAGCAGATCTAATCTAAAATCGAAATCGGAGAAGTGGAAAATGTACATTTCCTTTGCTGACGTAGCTTTGACACCGGAGAAATTGGTATGAAGTGTGACATCCGCTGGTTTACCCTTTTGGTTGATTTTCCTGGAACACACCTCGCAGCAGCTCGTCGGTAAAGAAACTGTGGTGCGATAATTCATTTAATGAGCCTCAATCATAATGTGACACTGCAGGATTTTCATTTGTTTTTTATTACCCCCCAATGTGTACCTCCTATTATCTAACATGCTAATTTCACACTGGTATCTCAGTTTTAATGATAAAATAATGATATTATTATGATAATGTACCAACGATCTCAGAGTGTGAATATATACCGAATAAATGAATAATAAAGTATCTGAGGAGTCAAACATGGTAAACTTTGTTTATTCTGTCCTGGTTGCGGCTCAGCTGGACAGGACGGAAGTGATCAAGAGCAACCTGCACCCGGTTTTTGCCAAAGTCTTCACTCTGGACTACTACTTCGAGGAGGTTCAGAAGCTGCGGTTTGAAGTCTACGACATTCACGGCACACACAGCATCGGGACCCGCGATGACGACTTCCTGGGTGGGGTGGAGTGTACTCTGGGCCAGGTAGGCCTGTACTATTCTAAAGATGTACTGCGATCAGGAGCTTTACATTCATAAAAAAGTGACCCGTCAGCAGAGTATGTCAGCATCTGCTGCCATCACATTGTTTGATATACAGTACATGCATATGATTATGTAAAGTACGCGATCTGTGTGTGTGTGTGTGCGCGTGAGTGTGTGCTGCTCGGAGTCTGAGCATAAGTAACGGATAGTTCTGACTGGTGTTGATGACTCAGAGTCTGCATCGCTCTTCACTGTTGAAAGCTCAAGGACATTGTGTTCTTGTTCATCTCTGCAGATTGTTGCCCAAAAGAAGATGGTGAAGCCTTTGTTGTTGAAGTATGGGAAATATGCAGGCAAATCCACCATTACGGTACGTCGGCGACATTAATGTGACCACTCTGTTCAATGGCATTCTCTGGATAGTTGTACAGTGAGAGAGCTCAAGTCTTCTGGCGAGACTTCAGCAAAAATACTGTTTACGCTACGGTAAACTGATGTGATTTCTGTATAATCAACATTTTATACATCGGCGGAAACTCATTGGAGCACTTGAGTGACGAGCATCATATTCATTATATGCTACACAGAAACAGATACTGATCATATCTTCTGTAACTCGGAACATCTTCTCTCTGAAGTGCTTACCATCTTATGTTTACATAAGTGATGCGTTCACATTCCAGGCTCCGATGCTCAATTCCAGTATTTGAGTTAGACCTCATCATTTTGTCTTTATGTGCGGTAGGTGGGCTGCGTTTTTGGCTCTTCTCTATTCCACTCGAAGCGCTCTGCAAACACCTCACATTCTTCACCCATTCACACACACACTCCCAGCCGAGGCAACCAAGCAATAAGGGCTCAGGGTCTTGCTCGCGGACCTTTCGACGCGGAGGCGCAGGGGATGCACGATCTGCATGCGCTCAGTATCTTGTCAAAGTGCTGGTTTGTGATATTTTCCCTCCAGCTCTGCTCGGATGGAAGCCTCTCTGTATATGCGGCGCGGAACCAATTTACAAACTCCTCGTCTCTCCTGTGTCGACAGTGATATGTGCCTGCACAGAGAGAAGTGAGATGTTCAAAACAAAACAAAAACAAAACAAAACCAAACACGAACATTCTCTCCGTTTTAACGTAGCCGCAGCTCAGATATGAATCAGACCAAATCCGATAGGAGAAAACAATCAGATTTTGTTTGTTCACACTGAACAGATCTTTGTCATCTCTTTAATTTGGATCTGGCTATCAGGTGACTATGGGACATGTTTTCGTGCGGTTCTGTGCCCAGTGTATATGTGAGTAATCACTGTGACTCTGCTCAGTTTAGTTGCTGATGTAACGTACACCTGCTGGAACCCCAATACACTCATCAACAATTCTGTAAATCCTCAATAAATGGAAACAGTGCACAGCAAATGTGACGAATGAACGGCTCATTAACCACCAGATTACAGCTAATGAGCCAGCCAGCAGCGGCTCTGTCGCGTGTGACAAACAAGACGAGCCTTTCTCAGAAGATCAGTCAACATCTTCCTCTTGCACCATTCTGTAGTATTTCTCAGTTGAAGTAGAGAGAGAGAGAGAGAGACTTTCTGGTACCCGGAGGCTGCAGGGGCCTTTGTTGGTACACATTTGACTTTGCAGGGCTCTGTGGGATCTTCAGCGTATCGACGTGACCCCATGACAGTACAGATGCTGCCATACAGTATCTATTTCTTACTCTGTCATTTCTCTAATCTCTCAAATATTGACCACAACTGTTTTTAACTGTATACAGACATGATGCGATATAATAACAGAAGCACCTGAACAATCAGCATCATCTCAGTCAGCAATCATTGTTGTCAAGTGTGATTCTACTTTTGGTGGTTATTATGGTTGTTATTTCTGGGCCTAAAATGCCGGAAGGGGCCAATTTGTGCCACAGTGCGGACAGGTGTAGGTGATGAAGGTGTCTGCTTCCAGATCATCCCTTTCTGTGAAGCCTCACCATCTCAGCTGCACAATAGGAATGTTTTTTTCTGTGTGATTTTGTTTTGGATTTTTTTTTTTGAATGATCAAATTCATAAATGTCAAATATTACACTTATTGACCCTCTTTTGCTGTCCAGGTGCACGCTGAGGAAATTTCTGGCAACAACGGATACGTGGAGCTCTCTTTCTGTGCCAAGAAGCTGGACGATAAGGTAGGAAAAGTGCGCGGTCAAAGAGAAGAGAAATATGCAAGTTTTACATTGCAGTATGTGGCACAAAGCACCCACAATGCATCGCCGGCCTTGACGTTTTGCAGGTGTAATTTCAATAACAAACCCTCCACTAACTCCTCTGTGCTCGTCCTCCCACTCTTTCCTCTCACGCTACTGGATTTTTAATAACAAAAATCCATTTCTCATGTCCATCAGGCTCCAATCCCCCTCACGCTCTGCCTCAGGCTAAACTGTTATTATCGGAAATGGAGATATTTGCTGTTCCGACATTCCTTATCTGGCTCTTATTTATGAATTCACGCAGCCGGTTTATTGTTTCGTCTGGATTCAGAAATTATAAAGAGTCCATATTTTATCTCCTTCCCCGTGTCATGTGACATTATTGCCGTGCCAGACGGAGCTCTGTGTTTGCTCTTTGGTTGCGATGACATTTATGCCTCGTTACCTTATTTTACTCGCTGCAGCTCAGGTTTTGTTGTGCTAAATTTGGTTTTTCATTCAGTGTTTGTACTTCCTTATCCTTGTCTGGATAAATGATTGTATATAATCACGCTGTGGGATGTTCGTAACCGTAAAGAATAGGAATGTCAGCTCATATTATGGAAGCGTGTGTGGATACTTCACCGTGCAGCAGTGCCGTTGTGCGTTCAAGGAGAAAGAATATTGACCCTCTACACCATTAAGTTGTATTTGTCTCCTATAAAGTTGCATTATACGATACAACACAAGGTTTTAAACATGTACGGTTCCTCCTGTCTTCCACGTCGGATATTTTAGAGACGTAATTCTGAACTATTACCAGGATTTGACAGCTAAATCGAGCAATGGGAGATAAAACAAGACTACCGGTGTGTTGTGGTAAATATAATAAAACTAAATAAATACATAAAAAATAAGGAATTTAATTTCTAAACATCTTTCATAAAAATCCAGGACACCGCAAGGACACGGAAGATATAAAATGTAGCAAAGACAGAGAGAAGAATACTTACAAAAGCAAAATGGACTCAGCTATGGTAGTGATTCAAAACAAAAGCATCTGCGTTTTATATGTATGATGGGATACCAAAACATAAAAACAATCGTGACATCTGATGACCAGAGCTGCATTTATGCCTCCAAATGTGTTATGTGGCTGCTACCTGTCCTGTGCAGGACCTGCAAAGCATTGACGGCAGCAGGCTGTAACTCCCATTAAAAATGACTCTGAGTGAGTGAAGAAGCCTTCCTCCAAAAAATAAATAGATAAATAAAGATAAGAAGAAGAATCCCTCAGTGTGATAAGACTCTGTGACATGTGGTGCTGCAGGTGCCCCGTAAGACCAGCAGGGGTGCTGTATGCATCGCCTGTCCGGCTCCAATCATGCACATTTACGTTACTCTTTTAATTCAAAGGATAAAATACTACTTTTAACCATATTACTGAGCTAATGTTAGCAGTCAGAATATCATACGACGCATAGTTTTACTCTGTAATGACTCCTGAACATTCACAGTCACGATAGTTCAGCACTTGGGATTTAGCAGGCAAAACCAAGTAAACTGTATCACAAAGACACCTCAGATATCTATAGGTGCATTTATATAATTTTTTGCTTATTCCCCCTGGAAGTCCCTTGAATTTTTTTTTTGTCCAGGTTAAAAGTAATGCCTCCGAGTCTAGAGGTGATTATTTACAGAATAAGAGACGAGCTGAAGACATACTGGTAGGTTTAAGAGTTATTAACATGCGATTTAACACCAAATCTACAGGATGAAATGCCACAGAGTGAAACACACAGAAACATGAAAAAATTCAAAGAAAACTGAACACAGTCAATATAAAATAAAACTAAGAATGTGCACCACGAAAATGTTCAGACAAACTCAGTGTACATGGCTAATGTTAGATGATAGCTAGTGCTAGTTCTTGCTAGTGTTAGCGTTAGCCAGCTAACTTGAATGAATTAACGGTGAGGACGTAGTGACAAACTCTGAGGAGACCACGTACATGTTTTCTGTTTCTGATTAGCTCACACATTTGTGCATCTTGTGTGCAATTGTTGCTGGTATCCAGATAAGAAGATTACATGTTAATGAAGGGTGTAAACAAACTAACATGAATCTTTGGGGCAAATCTAAACTTGTTTGTGTACTGTCTTTACAACAATAACAAAAAACAAAACAACAAAACCCATCCACAGCCCCCTAGCAAACGAAGAAAAAAGGAGAAGTCCTGCTTGATTCTGCACTGTTGTGAGAGAAGAAAAAATTAAAAAAAAGAGAAAGTGATGTTAAAGGTGATTGACTTGCGGCAATCATTCAGATGGAGCTGACTGTAGTTTCTCTTTGAATATTAAGTTGATTTTGTAGCTTGCTGCAGCTATCAAGCTACAGTTTGGAATCATGCCAGTTTATTGAGTCACATTTGATATTCTGTTATCATAGGTGTCGACGCTATCCTGTGGTTATTTTGCGGTTTCCTCTCCGAGGCCTGGATAGCGCTGACCTTAGCCGCTCCTGCGCTCACGCTGTCAGACTTTGCAGAAGGCGTGTTTGAATCAACAATCCCAGCGGGGGCTAACATCCATAATCACAACTCCTGACTCTCTGACGTCTCGCTGTGTTAAGCATGGCTCGGTATGATGGGTGGTGTGTATAGCTGAGAGAAAAAAAACGTCACATTTCTCCCACTATGTAAATGTATTTTTACAGCAGCAGCTCTGGCAGTGAAATTGAATCCAGCTCTCACAGAGGAGAGGCTGTATTGTCCACGGCACGGTGCGTTTTCTGCCAGCTCTCATACATCCAGTTTGCTGCTGCCCAAATACCAAAAATCCACTTGCTGCCGTGGTGTCATTTTTCAAACGGTCATTAAGGTTCACCTGTGGGTCCGTTACGGCAGAGAAATGGGTTCAAATCATCAACAGGCTCAAAAGCATTCAGGTTTTCATTCTGACCAAACAGTCGACAATGGCATTATCATTTTGGACTGAATGACAAACTATTAAAGTACTCATGCAATAAAGAGATTTTGAATTAAAGGAAAAAAGTAGTCATGCTGTACAGAATGATAAACAGGCAAAGATGATTGATATAGAAACTGATGACATTGAATCTGATAATCCTCTAATAGTCACTGAAAATGTGTTTCAAGCCCGGAAATAGTTAACAAAAGCCATGGAAATTCATTGATTGTTGTCGCAGGGATGGACTGCGTTTCCCTCCCATTCACCCATTCACCCATTCACCCATTCACACACCGACAGCCCAGGTAACCATCCAAAGCCCACTTGCTTGTCGGGAGCACCTTTGGGTTAGGCTCTTGTTCAGGCACCTTCCTCCCCATGGAATAACCAATGCACTCTGAATATTTATGGACAGTGCTGTATAATTTTAACATTTTTAGAATTTGTAAAAATATCATCTATCTGCCTGATGAATGCAAAGGTCTTGCTAAAATGTTATTAATGTTTACCTAATGTAGCAAACTGTGCTTTCATCTATAAAGACAACCTTGACTTTCCCAGACTTTCACCACTTTTTCTGAATCCTGTAAACATGCTGAACTGCTGGGGGAGGAAAATTAATTATTTGTACCAGTTCAAAGTTTCCACGGCCATTTTTCCATCTGGCTGCTCGCTGTAAAGGTTTCTTTATGTTGTGCATTATGGAAGAGACATGGAAATGTTATGGAATTCCATCAGCAAATAAATGTAGAAACACGGGCTGCCATCATTATAAATTCATTAGAATAGACCGACAAACTCTGCTTAGTTTTTTGGTTTGTTCATCTGTTCATAGTTTATATAGTGTATATTCTAGACTCGGGATCACTATATAACATCTGAAAACTGTCATGGAAAGGCTGTGACATCACAAGGGTTACTTCCTGTTGGGGCTGATGAATGGATTCACTTAAAAGCTTTAATTGACGAACTTGTCAAACTTTAGCACTAACAGGTTGCCCAGTCCTAGTGCACATTCATTTTCCTACCCATGATGCACTACGGTGCTTACTGTTGATGGAAATAGTCTTATTTCCTGGTAAAGAGTGGCTGAGAACTACCTATGGAAAAATATGGTTGAGGGTCTCCTGGCCCTCTAAATCTGAGAGATTAAGCTTTATCTTAAAAAGAAAAGTTTCGATTTATCAATCTTTATTCTGCCAGAAATCATTCTTGGAATCGTACTTTTGGTTCCCATGGAAAGCAGTGAGTGTATCGTGATGAAGGTCATGTGTTTCTAGCGATAATTAACACTTTGTGTTGGCTGACAGGTGGAACTGTTACATTTAAAATGTCAGTCTGCGATGGTTTAACACATCCTGTAAGGCTAAGCAAAGCAATATTTTTTATTACTGCTCGGTTCATTGACTGACATAATTATAGAATCTGAAAAAACAAATTACTTACTGTATCACCTGTGGCGAATATTAAAGGATCATCGTCCAGGTGGTGGAGAGCAAAAAGATCAATGACCGTAACTCCATTGATGTTACCATTAGAACCGTAACTGGCTGCCAGCATGTGGCTCTTATCAGTCAACGCTGCTGATGCTACGGATTGGTGGACGCCATAGCAACAAAGGGAGGTTGCTACATTTTAGTGTCCAATCCCCGTGGAGATAAATCTGGCTGATGTGGTCGAGAACGTGGCAATAACCTTGTCCACAATACTGCTATCCCCCTAACCCTGTTCCCACTGCAGCACACACACACACACACACACACACACACACACAATCTACCCTGTTTCCCCTATTTGATAGTCAGGGATTGTCTACTGCAAAATAACATCAGGGCTTCCAAATTTATTTTCACTTTAGTCGAGTATTTTCACACTAATGAGATAAATGAGCGCAGCCACAGTGGAGTAAATCTGAATACGCTGCTGCTCATTAAGACCTGATTCTGGCCTGTTTGAGATGCTTCTTGCTCGCGTCTGGAACGCAGCCGGGCATAAAAGGAAAGTTCTCCGCTCCCCAGCTTTCTATTCAAAAAAAAATCAATCAACACATCTTCAACCTGTAATCAGGAATTATTCCTACTGCAAGACAGAAGGCAGCACTGGAGGAAACAGCGGTTAAATCAGGCAATCTGCACACAGAAAAGGTCAGAGAATGAGTCAGAGGAGAATCTCACCTATTCTCCTCTCATCAAAATGTTATGTATGTCTGATTTGGAGACAGCGCCTGTCTTCCTTGCTGATGGCGTCTACAAATAGAAAGAAATCTGCTACAAATTATGATAGTTTACAGTCTCTCAGTCCATATTTTGTAGCCTTACGTAGGAATATCCACAGAAAACGTGAACTTTCAGCGTCAATAGAAGCTAAAACCGTCCACAGTGTTGGCTGGCTTCATGTCCAAGGGGAGTCTGAGGGCAGCAACGACAAAACTCTGCCCCTTCTGGTGTTAAGCGTAGTCAGAGAGGTGGTGAGGATGACCTCATCAGAGACATTGGCTTCATCCGGAGAGTCAGAAGTGGCAGAAAAACTTTGCTTTCCACGTGTCCACCGCTGCTTTGCAGAAAATTTGTCTCTCTGCCAGGCACATCGGCGAGGTGTGAACAATGTGTCTTCCGCTGTGTCGACACTCTGTGAGAGAATTCAAACTGAATGGGTGTAGTGCTCATAACAATGCAGAGTTGACAAATCCACACACAGAGACGCACACAACCCCCCCTTGTCTGTGAAAGAGAACATTTGTGTAGTTTTACACGGACTGCATTTCTATAGAGCTTTTCCAGTCTGGAGACCACTCAGTGCTCTTTACAACGTCCGCCTCACATTCACCCGTTCACACACACATTCGCACACGGACAGCCAAGGTAGCTGACTTGTCCCACGTGTCTGTGTGTATGAATGGGTGAATGCGAGGCAAACATCGTAAAGCGCCATAGAAACGCAGTCCATGATACAAAAAGTTTCCCGTTCAGTCCGGACTGCAGCTTTACCCTGGTTACCAACGCCGCCAACAAAATCGCATCATTAATGAGTCCACGCCCACGGGGGTGGACAGGGGTGGACATTAAGCCACGCGCTGTGGGCTTACTGTCGCCCACAACGGGACCGGATGACTCCACCGAAAGTTTTCTATTCATTTGTTTATTTTCTGCTCGGCTCAGCCTTTTGCCGAATTACATTGCGGCATGTGTGGAAGCGTTACAGCGTTAATACTCCTGGTGTAAGAATAAAAGTTCAAAAGTTCACCGACGTAGGCAGGGGCTAGAATTGGGTAGAGCTTTATAGACGAAGAAGAATATTTTCAAATGAATTGTGTATTAGCAGCAGCCTCCTGAGGGAAATGTTCACGGAGCAGCTGCTTCTCCATCACTGTGCACTTTTTAGAGTTGAGTCACTGTAAACAGATGTGGATTGCGGCGCGAGAGAGCGGAGAGCGGAAGGTCAATGAGCAAATGTTTCTAATAACAATGAGATGTTGAATTCTAATATTCTTCTAAGTTTAAATGTTTAACCCCGAGTTACTGCAACAAGGTAAACAAGATGCTGCAAGTGTTTGGTAAATCAATGATGGACGCCTGAACGCTGCATAAAAGAGCTCATGTTCTTTGAATGATTTGATTTCTGATACAGTTTACGGAGGAATCTGACCAAGTGTGCACACGGGATACAACCTGATAACTTTTTAACGTTTTTCAGTGATCTGTACTAATTTAACACCCGTAGAACAGAATGAGCCCGTGGGCCCATATTTTGGTCGTAACTCTGTGTCCTCTCTGTCCCTGCAGGATCTCTTCAGTAAGTCGGACCCATTTTTGGAAATCTACCGAATTAACGATGATGAAACTGAGCAGCTTGTACACAGAACTGAGGTGAGTTCATCACGTCCTCTCCTCCGCCTCTGCCAGACATTTACTTTGCCTCATATGTCATGTTTTCCCTCTCTAACAGGTGATTAAAAACAACCTGAACCCCGTGTGGGAGCCGTTCAAGGTGTCCCTCATATCGCTGTGCAGCTGCGACGAGGACCGGACGCTTAAGGTGAGGGCGGTCTGGGGACCTGTGAGTCCCGAGGGAGGTCGGGGGGCGTGAGGAGGTGAAAAGGGATTACATGGATAACCGTGCACGTATGTGTGTCACAGTGCCTAGTCTGGGATTACGACTCCAGAGGGAAACACGACTTCATCGGCGAGTTCTACGCCACTTTCAGGGAAATGCAGAAGATTTCCGGAGGAAATAAGGTCAGTGAGGAAGAGGAAGAGAGTGACAGATGCCTGGCATGATTTTGACTTATAGCTGTGTTCTAATGCCTCCAGCTGTTGATTCTACATTTGTTTTTTCAAGGTTTCGTGGGATTGCGTAAATCCCAAGTATAAGCAGAAGAAGAGAAACTATAAAAATTCAGGCGTTGTCATCCTCAGTGACCTTAAGGTAAAACACACTGTCTGCTTCAATTTCAGTTGAATTCTGTCTTACATTTCACATTCATTTCATCAGCAGTGTATTTTTTTTTATCAGTTGTTCATCTTTGTTGAAGATTTACCCCCATTAACATGCATTCTTGTTATCTGGATGGATCTGAGATCCTGGATAATGAGATTAGAGCCTCGCTAAACTCATTGTGAGTGAGTTGAATACATCCAGAGTAGATTGATGAGAGTTAAAAACATCACGCCGACTCGTCTTCGCGGTACAGCTCCAGTTCATTTGAATGGGAACCCAAACAGTGCAGTACCTGTTTGAGCCTGCAGGATGTTTGGTCTCCTAATGACTCAGAGATCCCAATCTGCTCAACGAACCTGACAAATTATAATTTTAATTGGCCCTAGGAGCTCTCCAGATTTTCCATTTCCCAATACGACCTCATGTTTACGTTTGCGTTATTAATGTGTGCAAGTATAGACATAAACAATGGTGAGTTAATTCTATTCCCTGGTTCTTTACACCCAGGATGATTCTCGAAGAGCTCTCACCCCATTGATGGGATATATTACAACATTCCATCCTCATCCACCCTTTACAGCCAGTAGATTTGTTGAGTTAACAAGGCTTTAATGACCATATGGCTCCAACATCATAGTCAAGTGCTCAACCCCCCCCACCCAAGCCTCCTTTAAGAAAATATTCTTTCTCTTGCAGCTCCACAGAGTCTACTCCTTCTTAGACTACATCATGGGCGGATGCCAGATTCACTTTACGGTAAATTGAGCAGAACTATGTTCAGACACTCTTCCACGTCATGCAGATTAGAACACTGACCCTCGGTTGGCTGTCAGCATCGACCTCTGCTGTCACATTCTCTGCACATTAAAGCTCATCGGCTTCGGTTAAAAGATCAAATGGACCCACGTTTGTTATCTTTTACTCTGCCGGTCCGGTTGCAGACCGCATGCAGCCGTTTAGAGCCGCACATGTTCCATAAAACATGAAGAATAGTGGAGGAAGGTGTGTTTTTCTCCATGTGCGTTGCTGTTTATTTGTTGTGGGCGACTTTCTGGAGTGAGTTAAGATCACAGTTGAGCTCCAGCCCTTTGGTCTGCCCTCCATGGGGCTTCCTCTCACTCAGTGACTGGATTACAGAGCCTATGAATATTAATGAGGAGGCCTGCTCTGACAGATGCAGTTCCTCCTCCTGCGATAGCTGCTGACATCTATTTGCATTGCTGCAGCTGTTCCAGTCTGTGTGGGTGTCAAAAGTGCAAAGCCCATGCTATCTATGTAAACATATACACTAATGACAACAATTTGGGGGATGAGTAATATAATTCACTAATTGATTGGTGGTAAATGGAGGGCTGCCACATATTTTTAACATGATATGATGTATAATTCATTACGATACAGCACACGACGTGTCACAATACAATATGATGGATTGTGCTATGACACATTGTGCTACAGGATATGAAACTTAAGGAGGTCATTTCAGGAAGAAAACTATTTAAAAACAATATTCAAGAGTACATTTGAGGTTTTTTCAGATAGCCCATATTCCTGATGATACAATACGACACAATTATATGATGTGAAGTGATATGTAATTACACATTACCCTACAATATGTAGGGTAATGTGATATTATACAATAATACATGACATTTTACGATTACATATGCTACGTTATGCTTTGCTACCATATGATACAATAGATGATGAGGTACAATATAACATGATACATTATGTAATAATACGATTCAAATAAATTCAAAATATAACTTTTTATTGGTGTTATTGAGTGGACACGATTACTGCCGGCTCATTTTTATAGTGATTATAGTTTATTCTGTCAAATATGATGCACTATAGCCAATCATCACATAAAGAAACATAAACTATCCCTCACCAAGAAGAAATTGTTTTTGTAATTTTGCACATTTTTTGCTTTTTTACGGAAGCTGAAAGCGGCCATGCTTGCAATTATTTTTTCAACGCCATTATCTCAAGATCACCAGTTAATTATTTGTTATCGAGCGACAACAAAGCTTGTGTTCTCTTGATAACAAGATAAATGAACCTGTAACCAGTGAAAAAATCAGCTTGTTATCTCTGACTTTTAATGTTCATCAGAGGTTCCCGAGGAGCCATGCCAGCATACATGGATGGCATCTAGACAACTCAACTTATTGCTCAGTTATGAATCCTCCCTGATCAAATGAGCCACACACACTTTTCAAGCTGTCCACCATTATCTTGTTATCTCAAGAAAAGAAACGTTGTTTTCTCATGATAAATTCACCCACTACTATGAGAAAAAGACTTTGGAACAGTTTGGAACAAAGCACTTATACAGTATATTTATCACATTGCAGATCAATACAAAATCTCATTATTTTTCAAAATAAGAGCAATATGGTGATTTTACGATAATCAAATTTAAAGGTAAAGAGGTTAAAGAACAGAGGGTTTGCAACATGTCCTTTAAAACACATTTGGAGAAGGGGGACATTGACGGTGTGACACGTGGACGCTGACTGACTGATTTTGTGCGTCCCGTGTGAATGGACCTGATGACCGAGGAATCCAGCCTAAAAATCACCGTTCCCGTTGACGTGCCGCTCAAGCTGTGGCTAGTGAGCGTTTGATGATTTTCATCTGTTTACTTTGGAGTGAAGCAGGGCTGTACCACTGGAGGAGCAGCCACATGTTGCTCCCCACAGATGGACGGAAATCAATGAGATGTAACACTTTGTATACGTTCGCTCCCAGTGGCCAGTCAGCCGCTGCCTCTGGCGTTTCCTTAAAATAGCAGCCGCCCCGCAATGCCTTTACCATCGCCCTGTTACAAATTTCCTGTGAAATACAATGATTTGCTTTTTTAAATTGTACCCTAAGGAGCTAGAGGCGTTAAATTTACATCCTTTTGAATTCTGTTGCATATTTTGCCAGTGTGGACGACATAAATGAACTATGAACGTAGCGTACTGTAGTTGTACTTTGAACCTCTGACGGTTCAATTACACACCAAATTGTTTACATCTCGTCTCATAAGGCCTGAAAATGCATCTCTAATAGCATTAAAATATTCTTAGAGTTGTGTACATTATGATAGTAACCATTTACCGCTGAGCTGTACTTCCTATTACTACTCTTGTCGGCCGTTATTTTTTTGCCTGGTGATGCATGTGTGTAAACAGGTTAACCAGAATAACGCCTCAACTGGAGCATGACCAACAGCTGCGCTCCTACAGGCGTGTTTGTAAATGTAACTTACTGAGATAGCTTTTTTTTTTTTGGAGACAGACAGATGCCAGTAGCTTCCTTCCACCTATATAAGCCTGAGCAGAAAATAAAATGAAAGAAAAAAAAAAGCTGCTCATGCTTTCCATCTCATCGGGTTCGTATTGCGGTGATTATGACGCATCGTGTGATCGGAGCGCGTCGCGAATTTGCCTAAATCCGCTCGAGTATGAGACATATTGACACACAGACGTGAGGCGGTATGAAGGGACCAGAATACTCCCGACTACGGCTGACAGTTTGGAGCCAACCTGACACGGGTCTCAGGTCTTGGCCTCGGTTTTGAGACACTAGCAGAGCCGTGAATACGTTTAGAGTCGGATAATGTCTGCTACTCGTCATGACTGTCTCCACTCCATCCAGGAAGTCCAAAATCCAAATGCAGCATGATGAAAGTGATGATGCAATGTGATGAAATCTTGTTTATTTTGCCGTACGGTTATTATTGATTAGCGGTGACACTCTTACGTCAAAGCTGGTACGAGAGCGTACGGTTGTTACGGTGATGTAATAGCCGCCCGAAAAGTTAGCGTGCTCAAACCCCAAACTCTCTTCAACGATACCGACTTGCTGTCAGTTTGGGAAGCACCTGGAATAGCAGATGCTGTGTCACTATCCGAGTCCTCCTGTACATCACCTGTATAACAGCAAGCTGCATCATCAGCCGCTCCATCTGCTACGAAAAATTTTACACATTTGCTCGCTCAGTTTTACTTGAATTAGCATACGGAAAAATCAGGAGGAAAAAAAAAAGGCTTCATTCTAAAAGAGAGGCAAATGAAATGTGGTGTCATCCTTTTCACCAGGTGGCCATTGACTTCACAGCCTCCAACGGAGACCCAAGGAACAGCTGCTCATTGCATTACATCAACCCGTACCAGCCCAACGAGTACCTGAAGGCTCTGATAGCAGTGGGGGAGATCTGTCAAGACTATGACAGGTTTGTCCATCTTTTGTTTCTCACTAAAGGCACCGCGGTGCCTGCAGGGATTGTCGGCGTCCCCTGATGTGAAATGGAACGGCAGATTGCTTCCAGCGTTCCATTTTGTCAGGATTGCTCATAGTGAAAGGAGGCACTCCATCCAGATCTGAGCAAAAAAGGGGCTGTTATGGACCACTGAAACGGAATATCAGCGATTACTGCAAACTTATTACATTTCTGCTCACGGTAATAGGAACGGATTTGTGCCCTTCTTGTTTTTGCTCTCTTGAGTCCAAAGATCTGATGCCGTTATCTGCACGCAAACGCTGTGCGTTTAGCGCATCATGCATGCAGCAGAAGTGCTATGATCTGCATGAAACCCTGTGATCATTACGGCCCGGGAACATGTTTTTACCTGAGAAAATTACAAATGTGACCTCTACGTGTAATACTTGTGCATAAGACTAATTTGAGAATTGAAGAAGATGCTTGATAGCAGCAGTCAAGGACGCGGTCACACCATTATCCTCTTTTTGCTGCTAAGTCAATGCATTCATCTCGTTTTTTTTATTTTTTATTTTTCATTTCATCTTTTAAGAGTCTATCAGACAGATGACAAGTCTGACCTTTAAATCCTACCCCGACAGTACTGCTGGAGCTGACAACTTGGGAGTCATTTCAACGCAAATGTTTCACATTTTCATCACAGGTTTCAGAATAATAACCGGTTAATTTGCAGCCCTTGAATCTTCACCGTTGAGTTGAAATAAATGGAAATCAGCAGTCGTTTCAGACAGCCGGCATCACGTCACCGGGCACAACCGCCGTCGTGCTAGGTTTTACAGTGGTAATTACCCAACGCGTGCCCGCCACGGCCACCACTAAATTAAGGATATCATCTGAGTAAGGCTGTCACTCACGGTGCCGAAAGCTCCTCACATTCGCTGCTAAACTTCCGCTCGACTGACAGGCTCAGGCTGTGCTCTTATTAGCAGCCAGCGGTGAACTTTACTGCCTTGTTTGCATTCAAGCGATTGTCTGTGAGTCACTCGGAGTGCCAAAATAGAACTTTTTTCTCTTTGAGCAACACTCATCTTGCTAACGCTGTCATTATTCTCACTCCTTATTCTTAACATGTACATTAATTCCAGCTCCTTTGTGGTAGCTGTAGCTTTGTAGCTCACCGTGATTTGGTCGTGATTGGGCACGATCTGGATTACTTTCACTTTTGTAAGTTTCAATAAGTGTCAATGTGTTTGTTTCAAAATGACAGTGGAACCACGTAGATGACAGCTCCCCTCACCAAGAACTCAGGAAGTGAAGAACGCCAAAGTCGGCGTCGGTGGGTGAGCACAGCTCGATCTGGGACAGAAGATATCGAGGGAATTGGAAAATGTAGTTGAAAAACCGTAAAGTGCGATCCTGTGTGTGCAGATCGGCATTCGTGAACGCGGGGAGACCAAATTAGTTGTGGACAAGTTTTTTCCTCTTGTTTGCGTCAGTTTACAGTTACAGTAACAAAACAAAACGAGCTCAGCGATCGTCTACGGGACCGCTCCTCCCTCGTAGAATATAAGCAATGCGGTCTCATTAAGATGAACTGCAGACAAACTGATGCAGAGGTGTGAGTGAACATTAGGATAATAGGCAGCGGAGAACAGCCTTGTAGGTATTAAGGTGAAAGAAAGCACAGCGAGGCATCAAATCGGTGTCAGAGGAAGTTTAAGACGTAGCTTGTTGGTGGAGGCCTCATTAAAAACCACGGACGACGCCTGAAATCAGATCTGTGGCTTTGGATTTAGTGGCACAAATGTAATTTAACACTTGGAAGATGCCATCAAAGCCTTTGCAGGTAGTTTAATGGGAAATAATATTTAATCAGATCTGTGTCAGAGATGGAATCCAGATGAGGATTCGGTCGGACTCTTGAGCACCGTCTGGATAATTACAGCACGCACAGCGGAGACGCTGACAACTGGACTGTAAAATAGTTGCTCGTCCGTGTAGCTAAATTATTTTGATGTTTACGAAGAAGTTCAAGAGCGTCAAACACGCCGCACACGCCTGTGGGTGAACTTCCTGTCAGTGTAGGCAGGCCTTCCCTCTCAAAGTGGAAATGTTGGTGAGGTAGAAAATGTGGGCAAGTAAACCTTTTAGCCTTTAGTGAATATAGGTGATGTGGGATTTTCGAGTCCTTGCAGAGGAGTGCATTATGGAGCTTTTGTCTGTGTGGGCAGAGGCTCATTTACCTTGCTGAGAGGGCTATTATACTGACACATCTCCCTGTGCTTCTCACATGTGCTGACAAAGTGAGAAAACAAGGACGATGGTGTGCTTTACAACTCAATCCATGTGCTGAAAACCACCATCCTGCCTCTGCTCTCCTCCTGAGCTGTTCGCTGCACGTATGAAGAGGAAGCGGTGTATGCAGAACGCTCCGTACCTCTGAGGATATGACTTTATGACACGCAAATTAAAGATCAAAACAATGACATGTTTGTAGATTGTGAAATATCCGTGTGTGGACTGCGGTCTGTGGGTTACAGAGACTGAAAAATACATTAAAATGTTCTATTCCTTTGGCGGTTGAGGACCGCTCCTGTAGATGATTTACTCGAGTGCTTTCACGTTGTGCACTGCAGGTGTGAAACTCTCTCCTGTTACGCTACGAAGAAGTTCTTTGTCTCCTCTCTGCCATCTAATTAGCAGCGAGCCACGTTAAAGAGCGCCCGGCCTGTAAAGGGAACTGGCAGGTGACGCACTGCTTTCATTTGTGTTTGGCCCAAAACACACCTTTCATTAATTAGGCTTAGATCCTCTTTGTGCTGAGATTCCACAGCACTTGAGTGGCAAAATGGGCCTGTAAACGCCCCAAAGCACCGGGCATGTAAACCGCTTAAAGAGGGCCCACGGTCTCATCCTCATTAGTAGAGAGGAAAAGGATGGTGAGATTGTGTAGCACGGTGGAATAATGGTTGGCACTGTTGCCTTACAGCAAGAAGGTTGTGGGTTTGAATACCTTTCTGTGTGGAGTTTCCATGTTCTCCCTGTGTCTGAGGTGGTTTCCCCACCCACAAAAACATGTACGTTAGGTTAGTCCTCCTGTTGCCCCCGACCAAGGTAAGGTAGAAGATCTGGAGTTGGTCCACAGGCGCTGCTGTGTGTGTGTGTGTGTGTGTGTTTGTGTGTGTTTGCTTGTGCATGTGTTGGCTGCCCACTGCTCCACATTGAGGATGGGCAAAAATGCAGAGAATTAAATTATTAAAAAATATAAGAAGGAGTTACTAGGGTGTTACAAAGGGGTACTCAAGCGTAAGAAAGTGTTACAAGGGTGTTAAAAGGGGGTGGCAAGGGTGTAAGAAGGGATTTTTAGGTCATAATCATAGACAAAAAGACTCAAAGCTTAAAGATACTAATGACACCAGTTAAAGTAATAAAGTTAATTTTACACTTTACTGTCCATTGTGAGGAAATTGGGAGTTAGACAAAGATCAGGGAACATTTTAAGAGTAATTAAAGCATTATCCAGAAATTCAAAAAAGGGTTCACCTATGATGCTTATCAACAATTTTCTTCAGGTAAGGTTTTTTGCACCTTTTAACACATTTCCACTATATCTACAGACTTTAAATTATATTTGTTCTCTTAATGTTAGACTAAAATCTTTACTTAGCAAGTCTTTGTCTTCTTCTTCTTTTCCTTCTTCTTCTTCTTATCATTATATTAGTGTTAGTGTTATTATTATTATTAATTTCCTGAATAGCTGCAAATTCAGAACTGAAAGATTATTCCAACTTCATCCAATTGTTTCTGGACTCTTCTATAAAATACTTCTTTACATCTTTACATCAATAAATGAGACAGAACCGGACCGAATTAGAAGAAAATGACACTTGATTCTGTAAACTTACCAGAAACATGCTGTAGTGATAACAATACCACACTGGGTGCTGTCTCCTCTTCTTTCAGGTTTTAAGTTACAAAACTGGCTGAACAATGGATTTTTAGCACTTTGAATACATCCAGTGAGCCTCCACACATTTGATAGGTCCGAATCGGTGGATATGAGATATTTTACAGAAAACGGAGGAATAACGAGCAAACAGCAAAGTCATCCTGAAGACGAAAACGCTTTCATTCTGTCACACGAGTCATTTGTCAATTTGTTTGATTGTCACAGAAATGTGTGTATATTGGAGGCTGCGTTTTGGCATGTTTGTGTGGAAAGGTAAACCATATAGAAGCTTTTAGTTTACACGGAATGTTGGCCCTGATTTCCATCTGACGTTGACGTTTGTGCAGGTGGTTGTTGCTGCTTTTTGCAGATACGTAGCAGGTCAGACGCTCACTGATGAGCAAAGATAGACATTAACGTAGAAAACAAACCATTTAAACAGACTGATGAAATGTAACTTACCTAATATTATTATGATTATTATTTTATTGGCTGTAATAGAACCATAACCGCTAATTTTCGCGGTTCCGACAGGCAATTTTCCATTTATTGTTCACACTGAGAGAGCAAAAATCAACACAGCGTCTGTGTGTGCAGCACTCCACAGCCATCGGAGCTAATTAAACACGTCTCATAGTTGTGCGTGATGCCTCAGAGTCGCGTCATCTCTGAATGGACAAAAATTCTCTAATCAACAATTGTCTAAGCACCAAAAAATCCCAGCGCTCGGATTAACCTGCGACATTTCTGCGTTCCACTCACTCTGCTTACAGTAAACGGCAGCACTTCATCAGTGCTTGTGGTCCGTTCTACGTCAGCTAGAAATATTATTGCATATTTTAGTTTTTTATTGGTTCAAGCTGGATTGAAAATGTAAGTAAAATATATACAGGGACAGAATCGGTAGCAATCTGAGGCAGAGCTCAGTCTGAGTATGAGAACAGTCTGCCGTCGACATGATGTTTACGTTCCTGGGTGAATCTACATCTGAGTGCGGCTGTCAATTTATGATGATTTCTTTCTAATTATTCATGTGATGCACGATTCGCTGCCTTAATTGGGATGCATGTGAATGTAGAAACTATTGTGATAGAAAACAAAGTCTCCCAGATATGATGCTTTGCCCCAATTCTGGTGGAACACACAGAGAACAGCACACGCTGTTACTTTTCGAATGTTTACCCAGTAAGACAGTGTGTCAGTGAGGTGCATTAGTGGCCTTTCTCAGCAGTCTGTATCCTGCTGTGGTTTAACAGGAAATTGCAGTACCCGACTCTGTGTTAGTCTGGGGCTAATGCTATGCCAGTGGTGCAATTTTGTCAAAATAGCACTTAGGATTCCACACCGGTGCTGTTTTAGACTGTGAGGACACAACGACCGAACGATGTGTCTGCACTGCATATTACTGGGTGTAATGTCAGATAATGGCAGAAACAGAAAGCGATCAATCGCACATCACATCAGACGAAATAACGCGTGGAAACCCTGATCAGCAAACACGGGTGATTCACTCGTGTGGTGATGGAAGGACAAATCACATGACCTAAAACGTCATGTGGGAAAGGTCTGTAGCTCTCATTTGCTCTGTGTGTAAAGGAGTAAAAGAAAATATTAAATTAAATACATTATAAGTCCCATCGTGCTACACCTGCATTAATCCCTGTGTTCCATGTGAACACTGAATCAAATGACAACACACGATGTAAAAGTTTATTATAGTCCCCAAACACTGCATCTTTATGCCAATCTTACCTAAGTGTTTTGGTTTTACAGTTGAAATTTATCTGCTTTCTCAGGCCTCAGTAGCAACATAAAGCTGCTACGTTTGGACAAAGAGAGCAACAAGCTGGTGGAGAAAGTCTAGTCTAGTTTTGCTAAACGGAGAGAGAGGAAGGTCGAAGGTCCCTGAGCAAGACCCTCACCCCAAATTGCTCCCGACAAGCAAGTGGGCCTTGCGTGGTTACCTGGGCTGTCGGTGTGTGAATGTGTGTATGAATGGGTGAATGTGAGGCAAACATTGTAAAGCCCTTTGGATAAAAGTGCAATTGAAATACAGTTTACCAAGATTCTATTTCCATTCATCAGACTGACACTTGATTCCAGCAGGGTCCTGATCTTGCTCTGTGTTTGTAGTATATTTTGTAAACCATCCATATATGAGTCCTAACCCGTGGCATGTTCTTATCCTGTTTCGTTTTTTTTTTTATTGCTTCAGCTTGTTTTGTTTAGTAATACACTAATTCCTACTTTGAGTAAAGCTCACACGTGGCTCTGCTCACTCCTGCCAGCTGTTTTTAATGGAATCCTGTGGATTAATGAGATGAAGAACAATGAGAAGTGTAACGAGGAGAACAGAGAGCACTGGGGACCCGACAGTGACTTCTCCACTGACAGGCTGCTACTGATGATACTGGAATATGATGACCTATTTCCCAGAGGATACGGCTCTGAAGGAGGCTCAGAACTTGACAACGTCAATCCAGAGCTCCTTGACAAGATCATTAAATCCCCACGTTGCTCTCTGTCTTGGAGGATGTCATCTATCCACACCTGTCTTTATTTCCAAACATCGCTGGGAGCAACTGGAAGCATCTTCCTTACATCTGGCCCAAAGACAAAAGCGATAACGGGCCCAATTCTCTTCCAAACGCAGAAGAAAGTGATCTATGGATTATTGTTTTTAATCCTGAGTGTCACTTTCCTGTCGAACGGTTGTCTTTAGATATGTAATCACTCGATGTCAGTGCCGAGCATCGTCCACTCTTTCATTTAGACCAAACTGTGAATATTGGTCTTCGTCAAGGAGGAAACAATCCAGCAGAGTGGATCCTCTCAGTGTTCACTCCTCTCTGTCAGCCCATCAACATTACACCATGAAAAATGGAGAGGATAAAACCACGGAGAGGCATCGGTGAACAGGTGCAAAACGTGGCCGAAGGCACAGAAGGACTCAAATTGTAATTCAGGCTTTTTAACATTCATGAAATGCAAACAACCACAGGGCTCGCCCTTGGGAAAGGGAACAGATGAATAATCCTTCCCTTTTTTTTCAGCTGATCGTTGTCAAAAGTCATCTCAGATCAAACTTCAACAGCTGAATTATTGATATATTTACTTCTCATTTCAGCGACAAAAGATTCTCCGCTTTGGGATTTGGTGCCAGAATTCCTCCCAATTACGAGGTGAGTGAGTCCCACTGTGTTTCTGGTGTTTCAAGCACTTTTTTGTTCCACTGGCCTTTCTTTCACACGAGAATTTTACGCCTATAGTCATGTGTTCTTATCTCAGCACAGTATTTTCCCAACACCCTGGGACTATATATACTGAGTAAGCTGATTTCCATGACCTGTTGCGTGACGCTATTTGTCATTCTGTTAAAATCTCACACTTAAATCTAATTACTGGGGTTTATTTTTATTCATACGGCCCCGGTCTGAAGATATCAACTTGATGAAACCAAAGCCCTTTGGTGCTGGAGCTCAATTTACATGAGAATCTGTGTGTGATAGTCCAAGTAAATTGGACTTTGAGAAAATAATGTCCACAGTGATTGTGAATAGGACCCTGGGGAGACACCTGACACGGAGGGAAGACACACACGTACTCACACACACTGGTCCACCCTATGCTGGTCTGTCCTGTGTGTCAGCTGTGGCCCCATACAAATAATTCATTACTGAAATATTCATGGCATTTCCTTAATGGAGCTAAAGTTCCGCTCTCATGTTGTAATTAGTGACACAGGTGCATGCTAATTAAGTCTTCGGACTGCTCATCTATAAAACTGGCCACACCTGTGTGGTGTGTAAACCTGGGGTGTTTTCCCCCCACTCTTGTTGTTATTCCCGGTGTGTGTGTATCATCAACGATGCGTTACGTGTGTACTAAAACTGCAATTGAGTGACTGCAGAATGTCACAACAAGGTGAATGGCAACAGATGGCAACAAACTTGATTTGATGTTGATGTATGGCCTCTGGTGTTTCGTGCATTTGTTACATAGTTTTGTTGTTTCTATCCTTATATCACCAACATGTATTGTGAATTTTCAACAAGAACGTCTGTTTCTGTTTCGATAGGCTCAGAATTTTCTGATTTCACGCTCAGGGGTGCCTGTAAAGATAGATAGATAGATAGATAGATAGATAGATAGATAGATGATCAACATTTTATCGTGTACTTTTGTCCACTGATCCAATTCAGATGATTATTCATGATAAACAATGAACAAGTAGCCACAAGGGAGCCAGAGATCTGATTGACAGTTTGTGTTTGTTGGAAAAAAACACACACTGGCAGACAAAATCACACTGATGTTTGGCAGAGAGAGGAGGTGTAATGAGCAAGGTAGTAATCAGCTGGACGCCATGATGTATTTTACACCGCGGCGACAGTAAACCGGAGATTTATTACATCAGTGCCACATTAACCATACAGACCCACCCACATATCTTACACCCGATGCAAAGCAGCGCATGGTGTCAGTGGAAGTGTCATTGCTGTCGAACAACCGACGCAGTTGTCATTTTCATGCCCGGCGCCCACGTTGGGTAAATAACAAACAGACTTGCGTCCATTGTGCGCCCATCGGCGTTTTGGTCATAAGATGGGGAGTGGTCAGGCAAAGTGTTAGTGATTTGATAAAGTGGGGCAGTAGATAGATGGATGGATGGATGGATGGATGGATAGATAGATGAATGATGGATGGATGATAGATAGATGGATGGATGGATGGATGGTAGATAGATAGATGGATGAATGATGGATGGATAGATAGATAGATAGATAGATAGATAGATAGATAGATACTTTATTAGTCCAAAGGAAATTCAAGTCATCCAGTAGCTAATA
>OMNV01023929.1:25692-37131 GCA_900303265.1 Brotula barbata
GTTGTCATTTTCATGCCCGGCGCCCACGTTGGGTAAATAACAAACAGACTTGCGTCCATTGTGCGCCCATCGGCGTTTTGGTCATAAGATGGGGAGCGGTCAGGCAAAGTGTTAGTGATTTGATAAAGTGGGGCAGTAGATAGATGGATGGATGGATGGATGATAGATAGATGGATGGATGGATGGATGGATGGATGGTAGATAGATAGATGGATGAATGATGGATGGATAGATAGATAGATAGATAGATAGATAGATAGATACTTTATTAATCCAAAGGAAATTCAAGTCATCCAGTAGCTAATAACAATGAAACAACAAAAATAATGATACAAGAAGCGTAGAATATATGGAAAGATATAACATAATAAAACAAGGTACAGCTGATAAAAAGTCCAACAAAATCTTCTCTTCCCTCCGTGGTTGAGAGATGCTCCCACTGATGATTTGCACGTCAAATCTGTTTAAAATCTGTCTGCTGTGTTACGCCAAGTCTAGTCCACGCCGTCTAGATATAAATGAACCACGTTCAAGCCCACCTGGCTCTTAAAGGGAAGGCCAAGGGACACTCTGATTGGTTCATATCATGTTTGGCCCAAAACATGATGCACCAAATGCATGATAGGCCATCATAGGTCCTACCCTTGTGAGCCCTCTGTTGCGAGATTACGCACATTCAGCTACATAGACTTGCACAGGCCCCAAGGGACCGGGTGCCATAGATCATCTAAATAGGGTCCAAAATGTTTATCAAGACATGAACCCACCCTCTGTAATTCAAAGAGGGAAAACAATCCCGAATTTCACACGGATCCAAGCTGCAGTGCGTACGGTCTGTGGTTGGTTCTTCTTAAGAGTCTGTCAGCAGCAATTTACAGTTATTGTAGAGCGGAGTGTGTGGGGCAGGTGAATAATGAGGTACAATACTCCAAAAGGCTACAATTACTGGTTGGATCTCTCTACTGGTAGAACAGTGAGCGGAGCTTCATTTAGATCTTAATTAAAATCTGTAAAATCTGTCCAGTGGTCCAATCCTCCTTGAGTATTTAGCTTGCTCTTTCGTCCCTCTCCTACCACATACTGAAGCCACCTTCCAGCTTTCTTTCATTCTTCGTACGCCATAATGGTTCCTCTGGCATCTGTGCTGATATCAGCTGTCTGTTCACATCTTCAGTGCTCTGCTTGCTTGTCAGTCATGATTTTTTGTAGGATTTCTGCGGCGTCTCCACAGTGGTGTCTGTTTGTCGTGGTAGTACCCATGTCTGGGTATTATGGGTGTTTGCCTTTGAGAGGAAGGTATAATATTCTCCCCCTCTGCTGGTTGATCTTTCACCCAGGACTCTGTGAAATGCAATATCATCTACAGGGAGTAATTTTTGTGAATATCAAAGCCCACATATCAACGACAGTTCCCGGCCCGGCCCGAAGCTGTCGAGGAAGACAAGGAAAAACTCATCAAAAAGACTTAAAAGGAAGAGACCTTGGGAGAGGAAATTCAAAGCCAGATTCCTTCTCCTCCAACAGCCAGGTTCGCAATAGGAGCCGTATGTGGGAAGAATAAATTACATAGAAATGAAATAACAATGCAGGATCGTAACGTGAAGGTAACACCTGAGACCCGAAGTAGGAAGAGAATCTCCAGCCCTCAAAGTTGTCTTGTGTTTACTCTGTCTGTGCTGAGGCTTGGATCCAACAGAATCCTGATGTTTCACCACCTTGTTATACTGAAGATCATTTTTCAGCATGGCTGGATAGTCAGAAGTTGTCTCTTAACACAAACAATGACTTTTCTATCATAAAGACTGTGGCAGCCCAGAACTGTCACCGCTGCAGACATCAGTAATTTCCCAGTGTTGTAAAGTGAAGGGCACAAAAAGCCTTGACTGGACAGTTTCCCATTCTGTTTCTTTCAACAATTAAAGCAAATACCAAACTTAGTAAGAACAAAAGAAGGGCTGGCTGAGGAGGAAAACATATTGTCAGTTATATGACTCATCACTAAGTGAAAGAGGAGCCTTGGCTGAGTGTAAAAGATTAATTGTGTGATTTGTCTTTTTTATTTAGTGTCAGAAAGCTGCGTACGTGGGAGTGACGTGACATGTCTCTGAGTCATCCAGTACAAATAAAGGTTCAGGAGAAAACATATTTTTATTTCCAGACAACTAAAATGTTTTGTCCTGATACGTGTGGTAACTTTTTCAGGGACAGTGGACAATGTTTAGACATTAATTAGAGCAGTTCTGGGTATTGGAAATCTATCGTGGAGACCTTCTTATAGATTAGATTTAGACTAATGGAGCAACTAATCCAAACAGTGCTTCTTCTCTGGTGTACAACTGGCCACAAACTCCTGAAAGACCATTAGACGACAGCAGGCATTTCAGGTCTTATGTCTTCCAGGCTGAGCATCATTAGCATTTGTCTGTTGGACTTTTTGGACAGGTCAGGGACCAGCGGTGCACTGCAGATGTGTCAGGTATCTGCTGATCACCACAGGTGGTCTAATGCTGAATTACTTGTGTCCAATGGCGTTAAAGGTACTGAGGATGAGGAAGAATTAACGTGGTGCATCACTAAGAGAGTGCTTTGTAGGCGTGGTGTTTATGATACCACCTGTCGGTATCAGTTGTGGTTCATCAGGACCAACAAGGTGAACCATAACTGACAAGGTTTCACGTACACAGGCCCATTTCTTCCAGCTGTCACACATGGCAACCGCTAAACAGACATAATGCTTTAGATTTTGACAAAGTCAATGACTACAACCTTTCAAATAAATTAGATTTTGCTCATTCATTGTGTAAAATATCACTGATCAATAATTTTCTCTTCCCATACCCACAGGTTTCTCATGACTTTGCCATAAATTTTAACCCAGATGATGATGAATGTGAAGGTAATGAAGGTTTAATTTCTTCAAAATCCTACATCAAAGTCATAAAAATGCTCCTATAAACTCAATCTGTATGCTGATGATCACACGGATTACATTCAGAATCTTGCGTTTTATCAAAACATCAGTGTTGTTCCAGACAAATGGTTAATATGGTTTTGAATTTCATCTCTGGATGGCACAATGATTACTGTGTTACAATAATGATCCAAATAAAATGCAGGATTCTTGCATATGTTTGAGTTCTACTTTTATCTGTGTCTGCATCAGTATGGATCTCTTTATGGATTAGTTTCCCAAACACATAGATACAATTGTATCACAACATCAAATTATTAAACTTGTGACATTTTCAGGCTTCTGTTATTTTTCTGCCAGACCACAGCGGCGTGATCTGTGAACATATTCTGTCTGCGATTTGATGATTTATTGAAAAGTAAATTGGTGTTCTTTGTCCTCTGTGCTCACTCTGACCAGAAATCCAAGGAGTGGTTGAGGCATACCAGAACTGCCTTCCTAAAATCCAGCTGTATGGCCCCACCAATGTGTCTCCCATCATCAACAGGATAGCCAAGCTGGCAGCAGGTGACGGGAACATTAAAGATGCATCCGTGAGTGTCTCTTTATAATAAAAAATGTGAATGCAATAGAGGTTTTGTTGCTTTACCTCCCACTAGGCACCGCCGGGTGAATCGCCTTTGTTTCATCTAACTGTTTATCGTAATGAATCCCCGTGGCACAGAAGAGGAATGAATCCATTAAGGAATAAATTAGAATTTGTTAACTTGTGAATGGGAACACACTGGTGATTTTTGAAACACATTTTGTCTCAGGTTTTTGTGAGGGCCTTGGAGGAATAAAGTGACGGATAGAATTTATTCCTTGTCTTTACCCAATGTCCCTCTGTGGTTGAGAGAAGGAATCTACTATCGATTTTGTATCTTAAATTACCTACTGCCTGCACCGAAACAGTGTTTTCAACTCCTCGACTCTGATAATTGCACTGACACTCATTTAATTACTCGATCATTAGTTACAGGCCTTGGTTGATCAGTAAAAAATGCCCCCAGGAACAGAATGTCCTTGGGACAGCAGCAGCAAGAGACTGAGCCCTGCTGAAAGACCAATGAAAGACAATTATAGTATATTATCTTGTACTGTATGGCTTTCTGTTGTCTTTAATGCATACTGTCAGGAAACGAGACACGAAACACTTGGCACTCCAGACATGCTAACGAGTACTGTTTGCCGAAGTTCCACAGCAAACCAGCGTCTGTTTTTAGACCCCAACAATACCTCTTGGATCAGATGTGGTCCTTGTTAGAGCTGAAATCTGTACATATCTGTACATTGTTGCCCTCCGAGGAGGCGAGAGAGATAAGGGATACTCAGCTTTATTCTGGAAAAGTTAGTGTCAGCTTTAACATCACGTCAAGGGCAAGTACTGTCGCGGTAATGCTCCCTCTCATTCATAAACATGAGTTACCAGACGTTTTGATGACTGTTTTTTCCGTTCCTGTGAAATGTGGCTCTACCGACCCTTTCTGCGCATTTCCCTCATTTGCATGTCCAAGTCGAGAATGAGACTTGCTTCAGTCTGTTGTCTGGTTATTTTCTGGGATGATTTAACATGTATGATTTACATATGGTTTACATATGGGTTGCAGAGATGTATCTGCACCACTTTATATACAGTATAATAACGTTTCACTGTTATTGTGCTTCAAGCTGTTTTGTCCCCTGCCTTAAAAAGCTACGAGCTCTTTTACGTGTTCTTCGGTGATAAGATTGACTAATCTACACTGCAACCGTTCATCTCTTCCAGCGATACCACATTCTGCTCATCCTCACGGACGGTGTAGTGACAGACATGGCAGACACACGTGAAGCCATCGTACGAGCCTCCTACCAGCCTCTATCCATAATCATCGTCGGAGTGGGCAACGCGGACTTCACAGACATGCAGATTTTGGATGGAGACGATGGAGTCCTACGCTCACCCAAAGGAGAACCGGTCCTCAGAGACATCGTGCAGTTTGTGCCCTTCCGGGACTTCAAAACGGTCAGTGGTGAATTTTTCCTTCCTGTCTCCACTAATTCAAGCTTCCCTTTCAGCCACACTCTTACTGACGCTTAATGTAGTGATGCTCAAAGCCAGATGGGCATTTTGGAAGAGATCCAGAATTCTTGAAGAATATCTTATGTAATTTCAGCTGCAGACCATTACTGTCTCTTGTAGAATACATGTATGTTTGTGCAAGGTATTAAATGATATCTTTATTCAACAACTGGATGGTTTTGTGCTTTAGAATTTGCTTTAAAACTGCAAATGACATTGTTTGAAATATGTCAAAGTAAATTACAGATTCACGTCTCTAACAGACACAGACAACCTCCACCACTCCGGAGGTTATCTTTTCATCCGTGTTGGTGGGTTGCTTTGTCTGTTTGTGTATCAGCAGGATTAGTCTGAGGGTTATGAGGGAATTTCCATGAAACTTGGAGGACGGATGGAGGGTGGTCCACAAGAGAAACCATTAGATTTTAGATTTTAGAATCCAGATTTGGATTCTGTGAAAAAAAAGACCTCACTGTGATCTCCCAATAGTTATGTTGGGGTACAGATCATTACTAGGAACCAGTCCTGCTGGACTGAACTAATGTTTACACACAGGGCAAGGTTCATACATGTAGAGTTCCTTTGAAGTACCAAATAGAAAACCAATTGGCCTTGGTGGAGGTATGATGTCCGTAAATTTAAATAAATTTTTTCTTGCAGGCTAATTTAAATATTTCACCCATTGAGTTGTAGATATTGGTTGGTTGGTTGGCTGACATAGGAAGAGATATTTCCATTTTTCTGACTTAGAATGCTTTAGTAACTCAGACAGTGTTAAAAAAAAAAAAAAGAATCTGCCTAGGAGACCCAGGGGTGATCACCTAGTGATCGAAGGGTGGCCGGGTCGATCCCCGGCTCCCACATCTCAATGGTCCCTGAGCAAGACCCTAACCCCAAATTGCTCCCAACAAGCAAGTGGGCCTTGCATGGTTACCTCGGTTGTTGGTGTGTGAATCTGTGGCAAACATGAAGCGTGACGCGCTTTGGATAAAACATAAAGTCCATTTCCCATTTACCCAGAAGAGCACAGTCTGCCTCTGTCTCTCCACTACATTGGTTAGGGCAGGCGAGCCAGGCCTGTACACTCGATGAACCACAGCAGAAGAGATAATGTTTAATATCATCGTATGAATTATATATAAACTGCACCTCAAAGATCAGCACTTCCATATGAAGCTGCAGTTTTGCCTGGCTGAAATTAAAAATATAGCTCTTATCTTATCTAATAAAACAAAACAAAAAATCTACAATCCCAAATCTGATTACATCATTCCCCCTACAGCACTGACCAGCTGTTCCTGAGATATTCGTGCATCCTATACATAAACCTTAATGTTGTCATTAATTTATACTCATTTGTGCATATTACCAAGTTATATGTTTGTTTTTCTTCCAATCTTACTTGAAAAGTCAAGTTCAAATTGTTTACCTCTGAGCTCCTCCAGCTGTTCTCTGTCTCTTTTGCAGGCTTCACCTGCAGCCCTGGCCAAATGTGTCCTTGCAGAAGTGCCCAAACAAGTAGTGGAGTACTACAGCCATAAGGCCATCTCTCCAATGTGTCCTGTCACGGACTTACACACCCCCATCCTCACCCCAGTCTCCACCACACCCACAGAATAACTAGCCCATGTGGACGGCTGAGGTTTGACCCCTGCACAGTGCAGCAGGCTGGAATGGAGAGAGGAAGCATGTCTTAATATTTTGGACCAGAACTATCAAATATTTCTAAATGTGATGTTATTTGTTTAATTCATGTTTCATTCCCTATAAAGTGTTTACACAAGGACACGCAAGAAATTTGGGTTATATCTCTCCGTGGGGTGAGGGTACACCTTTTCTCTGTGGCTGTGAAAAATGACCATCCATCCATTTTAACAGTATCATCTTCCTGAAGGATGCATGCAGGATTCCCCAGAGCTGATCCATTGATCAGGAAAGCAGGCTTCCCCTTCCGCACCGCTGCTGAAATTCAACACCTCAACACGCCATCATGTTGGCGTTTCAATTATGTCATATTGATCCTCAGATTATATTTAAGATGTACCGTGTAGAATATATACAGTTTATACGAGCTCCAACATGCCAAACAAACAGACACAAATCGCAACGGTTGTAGGAAAATGCTACATTTCAAAACGAGCAGCATTATGTCACATATCCAGAGTGGTCTGGCAGGCTGGATTATTTTAGATAATAGACCTAGCTGTCACTCACAAACATCATAGCTGCAAATCAGACAACGCAAAGATGGTTCATAAATGTTCTGTTGTCCAAATAAAACACAATACATCTGTTTACAAAATAGAAAATAACATCTACAGCTTAAGATAAAACCTACTGTGTGTACCAAGATGTACCAGTCAGGCTTAACCAACCAAAATACAGACTCGATATGTTTTTCCTTTAACGTGTATAAAAAGGAGCCGGCCAAACAGGTTAGGGAATATTTTCTGCCCTGTCAGTAGTCTGGCACTGACCATGTACAGTAGAGGACGCAGCCGGTCATCCATCAAAGTCTGCCCTGTTCTCTTCTCTCTATGAATCTCTTGTGTGTCAGCCTGAGCGGCTGCTTTTGGGAGCTCGCTCGGAGCTCCCTGGACAAGCAAGATCTGGAGAGAGGAGAGAAAGAAAGACACTAATTGGCTGTGTTGCGGACAGAGACGCTGGGATCATGATCCAGATCCAAACTTAAAAGCATTGGTTGGAGTTGGAGACGGGAAAAAAGAGATAGGAAATAACTGACTGGGCATGGAGAAGAAAATATTCCCAAGTCCTTCTGTTGATTCTGGGAACTCATCTTCTAGTATAACCATGTTTTGTCAGGCCAGATTGCTATGTTTCTGTAGTCTTGGTTAATGTATTCACTTAGTCCTTCCATCCGTCAGTAAACAGGCTCTCCTAATGAGCGAGTGAGGAAAAAAAACAGCAATGGAAAGAACCTCGATTTCAGATGTGTCTCCAGAATCACGTGCTCACTCGTGCTTTCATCCAGACCTATTTTACTGCAAACATTTGAAAAACTGCCAATGAGATCATTTAATCTGTGTGATGTCGGCCACTGCTCGCGCTCAGTCTTTGTTTCATTTTCTTTCCGCATAATCTGTTTCAGTCACATAGAGCTAAAATCTTATCTGTGCAAAAGATAATATGAGGTCATCAGCGTACAGATGGATCTTTTCTCAGTTGTGAAAAATGCCCCAAATATTAGGAGCACAAGGATTCTGTCAAGTGGCTGTGATATCATCTGTGAAAAATCATTCTTCATGTGAATCCTTTGCCTCTGAATTTCTGATTATCCCGGCCAGCCATCCTTTATATGTCCTCAGAATATTTCCTCATGATTCTACTAGATGTTTCTACAGGAATTAGAAGATTTGATCAAATGAAATCACAAACTGTAGCAACACCCATACCATCATCATCATTAAATTGAGTGAAAAAAAATGGAATAAATCCGCCATTATCACAAAATGTTTACAAGCGAGTACCATGAAATCAGTGTTATATAACTCATACCAGAACTATGACTGTATTTACTGGATGAATAGGCCATTTTCCTTTTTTTCCTTCATATTCAAAAAGCTATCATTTCAATTCTACATCCTCTCCCAGTGGGTCATACAGTATCTGTGGCCATAAATGTGTTTTCTGTGTGTGGGATATAAGAAAACAGAAAGGCTGTGTCATGTTTAGGCCACATGGTTTTACATAAGAACAAACCAAGGCTACAGAGGTTGATGCACAACCTCCCACTCACATTGGAAGCTTTTCGAGGAAGAACAGTGTGCTGTGTGGGGCACTGTGTGAGGTCACGATGCATGTAATTATAAATTCAATGAGAGGAGAAACGGATCCAACTGAACAAGGACAGGCAAGACTGGAATAGAATGGCAGTTTTTCACACATTGAAAAGGCATTCACACACCTCTTTAATGTCTACCTCCTACTGTGTGCAACTAAATGTTGGAATCTTATGCATCACTAAGCATAGCTGCATTACTTTTAAAGCATTGGAGTTAAAAATACAGATCTGTGCTGTGATGCTGCTTTATCTTCACGTTTCATATCTTAACGTGTTCAAGAATTACTGTATGATTTGTATGGGCCAAATTCTTAAAAGCATTTCTTTGCCATATATGGATTGTGATTAAGTAAGTAAGTAATTTTTCAAATTTTGTTTACATTTCTGTAGTTTTATGGGTTAATCTGTTGACTTTTAAACACATTTTCATTATACTATCGTATTTGAGCAATTTCCCAAAAATTCCAGAACAATATACAGTATGTGTATGATCTTGTTGTTTTGCTTTCCAAATGACACAAATTATTCCTTCTTTATCATCAGCAGATTCATGTTGTTGCTTCTGAAAAATGATGCAGAAACGGTTAATTATCTCCCTTTTGTAACTCCCTGTTGTAACCAATACATTCATATGGAACAAATTTTCCAAAATTTCCACAGCAGATTCACCGACAAGACTTGGCACCAAAACAGGAAGTTGTGTGACATCATAGTGTAGCGACTGGTTTTACTAACAGTCACAAAACCAGAGAAAACAAATCAAAAACTCATTTGGAGCCATAAACATTTCATCAGTATCTCCCTTAACAAGTATTTTACAGAGAAAATTTGTCACATATGAATGAATGTGGTGTGATGTCATTTATTTATCGTACCATATGAGAAGACAGCCGTGGGTAAATTACATCATTATTTCTGAACAAGTCCCAGAATTGTTGTTGACAACAGAAATGTGTCTTACTGAGAGCGGGAAACGGAGGAAAAGCATTGGATGGCGCCTTGATCTAAAATGTACACAGTACAATACTAACCTGATATCAGGCTTCATTATTTACCTGCTGTTCTAGAGATGACTCAGTACTTTGTGAACTCGCAGCGTTTATGTGTTCGTCCTCATGCTGCGATTGGAGACGGACTTTCATACGTGGCACCTAATGAAGCTGTGGCGTTGATGAAAAGCAAACGGAAGCTGCTGCAACTATCAGGATGCAGACGTGACGTGCCACTGTTCCTCTAACTACAAACAGCAATCTGACTTTGATTTGCCCTCCAAGGCGCACCACCCCTCCCCAGATACTGACTATTGACTTCTGCTGAAAACATCTAAACACAGCACCGCTGCTCTCTGAACTCCTTTGAAGTTCAGAGCCGTTGAGGATTCCTCCGTCGCTGTGCATCGCAGGAAGAGCCCCATCGATTCAGCAGGTCCAGATCTGCAGCCGAACGCAGTTATTGGGATGTAAATAATCCTGGAGGGACTTCAGTCTCACAACTCAAACTCGATTCCATGTGACACCAGAGGTTACTTATTCCGTCACACACTATGTTTACATGAACTCTGTGCTCAGATTATTCGTCTGTGATGATGTGGTTAAGGCAAAAATGTAAGTAAGCTGCATCCATGGAGGAAATGAATGCCAGTTTGCAGTGTGAATGCTGTGACTTGTTATTATGGACGGCGGTCAGGAAAGTGAGGCTGTGTTCTGTGACGCCTCAGCGTTGGTCTGCTGCCAGTGTGAAACGGGCCTCACTCCAGCTCTGAGCTGGACATGCTTCATTAAATTCTTCTACATGTACATAGTCGACATCTGCAACTCAGAATAAGAATACTCAGATCCAAGATGACTTCCGTTGCATTATGGTGTTTACATAACGTGATAAAAAAAAATCTATTTCCTGCCTTTTCAGACTATAATCCAACTTTTAACATGCATGTAAACACACTGGCGGAGGCTCCTGTCTGTACAATTTTGCCTTGCATTTTCGTTGGCTATAGATTTTTCTTGATTAAAAAAAAAAAGTACAGAAAGTCATTCCAAGACTTCCAGTGCAATAACTTTGAGCAAAAGGTTGAGTGCCATGATGGAGCAGTAATTATTATCGCATAAAACAAAAATCTTTGCCGGTCCTTCGAAGCAGCTTACATAAAGCTTTGCTGGCTTCTTTTCTTACTAAATAAGGCAGAAATGGTAGAGATCATCCAATCTTTCTGTTCCCCCAGGATAAAGTAGCTGGTATATTAATATCTTTATTAACAATTCTTCTTTGATTCATGCCTCGTAGAGCAATTCTCCCCTTGTCCACATTGTATTAGCCGTGTTACCTTATTACTTTGCCTCAGGATATGAGCTGCACCAGCTCAGATGTTCCATTTCCCCCCACAGTTACGGTGATGGCTGACCTCAGAGCACACAAAATGGTTTTCCGTTCTCCGTGAGTATAAAGTACTTACAGGTTAAAAGTCTGTGTCTCTTATGTAACTGCCAGTATAATCTTTAGGCTCATTTGAATAATAAATGACAAACAGATTACAAGCGACTCACATACAAAGTCAAAATAAGTACTCCCAATTATCGATGAATTAAATATCATAAGAATTCAGTTAATACAGCAGACCCCCCCCAC
>OMNV01023929.1:38912-66634 GCA_900303265.1 Brotula barbata
TTTGTATAATACACACACACACACACACACACACACACGTAGAAGCAGATACACAAACTGACACGCGTGCGCTTTGAAGAAACTCTAGTTTGGATCCCAGATGCGAACATATTACTGGTGGTCATGTGACTGGCACCTTGTTGGATTATATAAATGTGTAGCGCATAACAACAAGACAACAGAGGCACATACGTTGCATCACTCTGATATTTTCAATGTTTCGCCTTCCACAGCGGCTTTATCCGCGTTCTGTGACAGAAGATGAGTCATCCCGTTTGAAGACCGCTATCCACCGTTTAGAGACAATGGCAGACGGAGTACACACAACTTCAAGGAGAGCCGTCAGATGCACACACGTGGTTCTGATGTTCACATGACAGCTTAATGTGACATCATACTCTCATTTTCTATATTTTGCTTAATCTCTCCAATCGTTTGTTCCCCTCCATCACTGTCTTCAACTGACACTTTATCGCATCGCTATTTTATCTTTCATCTCCATATCTGTTTGTATCTTTATTAGCATCATTTCTATATTCTCTATGTTTCCCTCCCTGAGTATGAGTAACTACAGTGGTACCCAATATCCCTGTAGGGAACAACAAAGTATTTTGATTCTCGTTTTGCATAATTTGTAGTTACAAACCGAAGAAGGAGTGATGGAAACACTCAAATAAAACAAAAACAAAAAAGCCCACCTAAAATATGATAATGTGCTTGAGGTAGATTTGTTTTGATGAAGAGGCAGTAATGGGAGCACACTTGTTTCCATTACTGAGACTTTGTGAATGAGAGATTTTATTTCTGGTTTGGGCGTGATGGATGTTTATGGAAGCATGCTGCATTTGTTGCCAACTTTATAGGATTATAACATGGAGGAGATTGGATTTAATCAGAGAAAAAGAAGTTACAGCGATATGAGATGGAAACAAGAGCAGTTCTGCTGCAACCCCGGTGAAACTGAAAGTGAATCTGTGAATGTGAGGATTTATCATAACGAACCAAATAGAAGGCTGCTCACTGGAACACACGGAGCTCTGACAACGGCCAACAAGCCCAAACCAAATGGGCCTTGTTCGAAGAATGTAATAGGTTTTATTTGTTGGTTTGTTTGTAATTGGTTCCATCCGTCTCCTCTTTTCTTTTCTCTAATCCTAGACACTGAGACAACATGGACCAGGGACAGAGGTTTAAAACCCTAAGACCTTCAGGAGCAACAGTGCTGCTTTAAAAACGAAAAGGGAGCAAACAACCATTAATAATAGAACTAAATCGCATTATTTCAAATAAGAAACGGTGTCAGTTAACGAAAAATAGCACAAACTCCAACATATTAAAGTTGATCTTAATCAGGACAACATTGTATTTATTAATATTAAAAATGATTCATCAAAATTGACTCTGACTACTTGCGTACTGTCGCTACGGACTAATGGACGTAGACAAAAACACAATTTCCTCTGTGAAGGCCGATTAATGTCAGTAAGTAAATCTTTTATCATTGTTCTTTAAATAGATGTCGTAATTCATGACAAGGAAAGAAATGACTTCCTTTCTTCAGGTTTAATCAGCATTAACATTGATGTGACTTTTTGGCGTGAAGGTAAACGTTGACCTCTGAGAGTGAATCCTCCTGTCTGTGAATTAATAAACCGGCTTGTCAGGCTGCAGGACATTCAGATGTGCCAGATTAACGGCCCCGGTCTCAGCCTCCTCTCCCTCTGAATCCTACACACATATATGAATTTAATTAGGCACTAAAGCATCTTGTTGCCCAGCTGGACCGCTCAGGGCTCTCTGTCTGAGCAGCAGCATTCAGTCCCCGCTCCGTATTCCCCAAATGTACTACTTAGTTTGTCAAAAACCCCCTGTGTCCCCCGCCTCCGCCCATGTCCCTCACCTAATACCAAATCTGCACAGCCAGGCACGAACACTAGATCAGCATGTGGGAATTCCTCATTGTTAGTAGAAATGAGTGTTACAGACGAAGACTACCAAGATTTACCCCAAGACCTGGTACCCTGAGGTGAATGGCACCATTCTTTGTTTTGTCTGATTGCTCTTATTCCCATGTTCGCCAGAGTTTGAGAATCATGGCCGGCGGTCCTGTGTTTGACAGGTCGTTGTTGAAGAGAAATGGAGGACGGGAAGTGAGGGAAAAACAAGAGCGAAGGCTGTTCCACTTGCTGCTGTCACTGAGGTTTAGTGGACCAGATCCAGATCACCTGGGTGGATGAGGTTGGGCTGATCTGCTCTAAGGCTGACATAAATCTCATATATGAACTCGTGTCCGCCTACTTTTTGTACAAGCGGATCGAGGACACGTTGAAGTGATTAAATGGACTTAGCTCAGTGTAAACATGAGGCCTCACAGCGCTTTATCTCTCTCTCTGTCTCTCTCTCTGAGATCAATACAAGCTCATCTCATCCATACATTATCGAGGAAGCATTTAAAATATATTGTTTGCAATTAGTGAAAACAAAACGATACGATTTAGCCCCTAGATGACACAGTTTAATACGATAGAAAACAATGTGACAGGATGGTAGGACAATAAAATATGATGCAATGTGTGTGGGGAATCAAACGACAGCGCAAATAGTTTTAATTCCACTGCATTTTGGACATTTGACATCCATTCCAAACTTTAGCAAGCGAGCTGGTTCACTTTGCAGTCATCAGGCTCCAGCAGAAATGTGATGCTTGGACCAAATGCTACCAGAGGAAGGTGAGAAGCAGACAAGCAGAGCCCTTATTGTGAGAAAACCCTGAATCAGGCACATCTTCAGGCTTGTAAGATTTCTACTTTCCCAGAAAAAATGGAATTGTAAAGACGAGAGGACGTGTGAGGGACTGTGTCTTTCTACTGGAGGCTTTTACATCGTATACGTATATATCTTTACGTCTTATATACTATGGGAAGCTTGTGTGACATTTGCTTACAGCTGAAAACCCAATTAACACCCAGCAGGTCCTCACAAAACACACACACACACACACACCAATAATCACATTACTCATATAGAATCAAGCTAAGAATAAATAACATATGTATCTAAATGAACGTTTGTGATTATAAAAGTGAATAAAAAACATTACGTTAGCTACACGAATAACATAACACAAATGATGTCATTCTTCCCTTGTTTGAAAAAAAGTTATTTATTTGTTCGGCTTTATTGTAGCGGCTCATGCAGATGCTGCGTAGAATAACCTCTGCTCAGCTGTCAACAGTCATCGTGTGTTGTTAGCTGATGAAACCAGAGCCCCACACCGCTGATGCTGCGTGTCGGTTCATTGTAATGTTGTCCAGAGCACAGGTGGCACAGAATCAAACTAATGAATGAGTAACTTGCTATAACATATTGGATCATGGATAAAATTGACATCATCTTATTAATCTTTGCCACGTGTACTAATGCGCTCTGACTACAGCACAGCGCCGCCTGGAACAAAAAGGAAAAATCTCTTCCAAGTGAATGATGAGGCTGTTGCCGCTCTGCAAGTGAATCAAAACGGAGGCAGGATTAACATTCTTCTGTTCAAGCGTTCGTCACTGCGAAAATGCAGCTCGTGATGGGAGTTGTCATTAGTCATTCGTTGGCTTTAATGGGTCACAAACCCTCGCTGAGAACGACTGCTTTAGATAATAAGGATGTCACCACTCTAGGCGGCAACAAAGGAGCAGTGAAGGAGCACAACCTCATCTGTGCCGCTTTGAAATACACAAATGGAACTTCAATAAATTGGTACAAACGGTATGAAATGAGAAATCCCAGGTCCTCTGTTGGCTCCTCTAGCAGACCTGGGAGATATCAACAATTTATGCCAGATAGTGAGGAAAGGGGATAAAAAACTAGAGTGGCTACGTCGTTACAGTCAGTGATTGAAGGGGAAAAAAATCTGAAAATATTTCACCGGCTCTTAAAATCCGGGTTTACAGATCCTACAGGATGCGTATGTAGAGCGTGCATTAAAATTAGAATTAACATTTAAATTTACATTTCACACATCACATGAACATGACATTTAGATATAACATTTAGACTTACATTAGCCTTCAGATGTAGCATTTAAATGTATAAATAATATTTAATATTCACAAATAATTGTCAGCTCATTGTACAGTAATGGAAAGATAACGCATAGAAAATATATTAATTCAAGTTGTTTACATGATTTATTTTTAAATTTCTGATTATGGGTAAAATATACTTTAAACTTGTCCTTGGCTGTGCTTATATTGATGCACGTCTGTATCACAACACAAATAAATGCGGCTGTGTGGCTGCTGTGGGCAGAAGCTAATGCACAACCAAGACAAAGATGAGCCTTTAGAGATGCTGCTGATTGTCCGTCGCATCATTCTGATTGGCAATTCTGTGTTAACCGGATTAGACATGTGTCCAAAATCCATTTATGGCTAATTGTGGGGAATTGGATTACAAATTTACACATGTGCTCAATATCACAATCAGGACTGACGTCATGGAAAGAGCACCGGTGTGGTGACACACGTGTAAGATTTCACATTTACAGTGATCTCTGAAAAAATACACGGTGCTGGAAGATGATGATGATGTAATTAGTAAATAAATACAAGTATCCACTTTAAACTCTTCCTCCCTCTGCACTTATCTTCCTGTCTTTCTCTAAATGCTGCAGCGTGACACGGTGACCTACTTTCAGAACTTTCAATGCCAAATGCGACACTGGGAGTGAAGTTGAAGACACAAGGTTTAGAGCATATGGCAGTGTCTGTACGATAGTAACCTACAGTCATAAATAGTTCTGTACTGATGATAAATGTTTCCAGAAATACATTCATGCACCGCTTGATGGATTAGTCTAATTTATCCAGTTGAATTTTTACAATTTTCCCTGGAAAAAGCTTGAAATAACCTCACTACTTTTCAAAGAAATCAGACTTTCAGGACTTCATAATGGACAATGTGTGGATAATGTGTTTTTGTCGCAATCACACGGCATCAAACGTTCCAGATTTCTCGCCTCAAACGATACTTTTTGTACAGCCTGTTCACATTTATGTTGTCGAGATTCATTAAAAAAGTAACAGTTATCAAGAGCTGTGACATCAGGGTTAAGTATGAGATTAAATATCATCATCATATATATTTCCTGGACATCCAATTTGAGTAAACGGAATGACCTGTGCATCAGATAGCTAAAGCGGTCCAAGTTATGCAGATATCCGAGGCTAATATTGAAATCTCCATACAGACTGTGACAATAGTACAAAGGGTTGATAAAATACACACAGTAAAAGAATATTCAGTCATAACTCTATTGGTGAAGGTCAGCAGAATAATAAAAACCTCTCCCAGTGTTCATAATAAAGTTCAATTACATTCCCAGCCGGCAGAACAAGGCCTGTTTTAATAGGTTTTTCCATTTGTATGTGGTTAGATGGAGACGGTCAGATTATTTCATTACATTACATTTATCTCCAACATTTGAATAAGCTCTATAAATCATCTTCTTCCTTTTGAGTGCAGCTGAATCACTTCTTAAATGAAGATATTAACATTTGTTTTGCAGCTTTTGATCATCTAGAGTGAGTGAGTGAGACTTTAGGTCACGTCAGGTCACAGAGGTGTATCCTGGATTTGTCCACTGTGTGTATTGTGGACTTTCACGCTGCATTCTATATAATAATCCAATACAATACAGTCTGGAGTCATTGGAGGTCCATTCAAACAATTAAAACTCTGTTTATCCAGTGGTCAAACACCCAAATCCATACACAGTAAGGGGCTGCTGGATTCAAAACTCTCCTCTAGCGGCTGTATTGGAATTGTATCGGAGATGCTCCGGTTCCAAAGCCTTGGCTATTCTCTCCTTCATTATGATTATAGAAGTCTTAATCTTAAATCAGTTAGAATCCTATTGGATGTAATGATGTTGGATTAGCGCTATATTGGAATGTCCTCCAAATGTATTGGATCCAAACCGTTAAGGAAACTTGCGTGAATATGAAAAAGTTATATTTTAAATAAGTAGAATACTATGTGGAATTGGTTGAATTGGTATTGCAGTAGCTCATATCAAAAATGCATTGGAAACCTATTGGATCCAAACTTTAGGGGACCCCTGCACAAACAAGACATCGACCTTTGCATCAGTTGTCACCATATTGGCTCAATCATGTTGGATTACATGAGAATAGAATTGTATTGGATTATATTGGAGACATTATGGATATTGGATCCAATCATTTCTCACCAAACCGCTCCCAAACATGACTGTGGTAGTTGCCTTTGAACTAGTTAGAATCGTTGTTGGGAGGAGTTGTGTTGAATGTTGAATTGTATTGGATTAGCCTTAGTGACTTTGAATGAATTATAACAACACTGGATGTAATCTGTATAAGGAATGTATTGGATCACATATAATCTTATTTGCTCATAATGGAGATGTGTGGGATCCAAACCTTCAATCCCACTGTTCCATCACACATTAACAACAAAACAATTCAATTAGAATCATATTGAATGGAACATATTAGATTAGATTGCTCAAACTGGATCAGATTAGAATTAAACTACATGGGTTTTGAAGACTGGTCCCCCCAGGAATGAGACTGAAGTTGAGAGAGTGTTGAGAGGGACCTATAGGATCCCAGCCCTTGGGACCACTCCTCCTCCAGGCATGAATAAGGACGTTGGCCCTCTTTTCAACTGTTACCTGCACCACTTCCTGTCAGCGAGGGACCTTTAAACCACTTGTTCAATTTTTCAACAAGTCTCTGGAACTGTGACAGTGGATTATGTTAATGTTGTCCATTTGTCCCATCTGAGTGCAGTCCCTTTGAGGATCACTATCGTTCCTGTCATGTGACTTGATGACACAGATATTGCACCTCTTCGAAGACTCGCTTTAAAGACAAAACATGCTGCTTTCAAGGTGTCTTTTCATTAGGCTTATATATTATTTATGGTCTCCTGAGACTCGGACTCTTCTCACTTTCAGTCCTCACCTCTGTGCAACACCAAGGTCGCCAGACTGCTATTTCTGAGGCAGCACTCTTCCTATGAACTGAATGATTAATATATACTGAATATTGTCAAAGTTGAGGAATTGATATGATTTCCTATCAATGTTGACTGTGGGACATTATTAGGATTTCACGCGTGTTCTCAGCCGGTTCTCCTTTGGTCCACGTGTCTCCAGTTATATACAGGGAACCTTACAAAACTACTGCTAGAACTAGACCTTTCGGACCTGTTTTCATTTAAAAGCAGTGGTCGATCCCCGGCTCCTCCACGTCGAAGGCCCCTGATCAAGACCCCTAACCCCAAATTGCTCCCGACAAGCAAGCATGCATGGTTACCTGGGATGTTGGTGTGTGAATGTGTGTATGAATGGGTGAGTGTGAGGCAAAAATTGTAAAGACATTTGAAAAGAAGCGCTACAGAAATGCAGTCCATTTACCGTCCATCTTCAATATTTCTGCCTATTTTTATCACTGTAACATCTGTATACCTGCCTCTATTTTAAATGCTGTTTATTTACCTGCCTGGTTGATGGTGAACTGTAGCAGCTGCCAAGTCTGTCCTTTGTACTAATAAGTAACGTTTGTTATAATTGAAAATCCTAATAAAAATATTGTAAAAAAACAAAACAAAGGCAACATGGTTGAAACTCCCAAACTCTGCAGGACAGCTCATAAATGTGGATTAAACTAAACCATATTTAATGTAACAACGATAAATTAATTTATTTTGGGGTACAAGAGAATTTGGAATCCTCTTTTTTATCTTCATTAGCGCTCTGTCGTTGAGCAGGCATGGCCGGGCAGAGTTCCTGAACCAAAACACTTCAAGTTCGGATCCAGTCCTGTCTACATGAAACCAACCTGCTCCCACCAGAGTTCACAGATATGTTACCGTGGCAACAGCTCCAGCAGCAGTTGGTTATCTCCTTCCTCCCGCATCCATTAAATCTGGATGATTTGTTAATCCACGGAAAGCCTCTGACCTCATTGTTTACATTCCAGACATGAAAAGAGATATCATTATCACTCATTTGGCATGTAGTCGCCCGTTTCCTTGTACTTCGCCCTGTCCTTTTCAAAATGTTTTCCAGGTTTCCAAATGGATGCGAGCCGACGCAGCAGTGGAGAAAATTAAGTCCATTTATCTCACTCGGAGACAGTGAAACACGGGGGGCTGTGATTTGGTGCTTCACTTTGTTCGCTTATTCAAAACACAGTGAATGGGTTGAAACACATTAGCCATTTGTAAGTGTAAGTTAATTTCCCTGCTGAGTAACAATCAGGCTACTAAAAAACTTGGGGGTCTTCTTAATTGTCTTTAATGTCGGTAATACAGTATGAGGTATGTCATAAACCGATGAGATCTGACTGCTGACATGACTGAAGGGGGCAAAAAGGCCAGAAACATAAACGCCCTTTCTCACTCCGGTAACCATAATTAAATCTGTAAATTTCCTAATACATCAATTGAGAGCAGTATCTGTCTTTTAAAGCATGGCTTAAAGTATTGATCGGGTAATTGACTGAAGGCCAGGCAGGCCAGTAACTGGGCTGTATTTACAACTTCATGGGCTTTGACTAATCCTCCCAAAAGCTGCTTACGTTAACTGTTCGCATGACAGGTGACATGGCCTGATAAAACCTGACAAATAATCCATACCATAATGTAACCATCGCTATCCGAGCCAATTCAAAAGAAGATTGGATCGGACTCGAGACCGGAGTAGAATATGTAAAACCTCGGTCGCGCGAAAACGTAATAACCTACTGGGTTAGTAAAACAATGGACTCTGTTAATGCAGAGTGATATTACATTCATCTGTTCATTTCTGCTGCTGGGAACACTGCAGTTTCTATTAAGGCGGCAGTAATGGGATTGAAAAAAAATAATGAAAAGAGGGAAAATTAGCAAAAATCTCATATGAAAAGAAGTCAATCAAGAAAGGAAAAGTATCTTGAAAATATAAAGGAAATATTCTAAATGATAAATACATGGTAATTACAAAACAAGGAGAGCAGCTTACGGAGACAGTGCTGATCAATAAGACACTGACTCACAGGATCGACAAGACCGATGCAGCTTCCAAGTGATTAAACACATAAATGCTGCTCGTAGATCAATTAGATTTCCATGGCAGACAAAGAGGGAAAACGGAGATGAACTTCCTGTTATAATTGTTAATTAGTCTGTATCCACTGAGATCACACACATTCAGGAAAAATACACAGTGAGTGATGGAGGAGTAGATGAGGAGACGAGTGAAAAGAGACAAGAGTTAAATTACATTGGGAATCCATCACGTATCCACAATGACGGGATGAGTTTCAGCTCTGGAGTCCGACTACCTGTCACTCCTCTGAATGTATCATGGGGGAGGAATATTACATGTCTCAGTGGGAACTCAAGGTCAACGTATCCTATCAGGAAAAATGCATTATTGGGGATAGGTGATGTGACGTCATCATAGAACTTCAGCTAACACCTTTCCGATCAGTAAAAAATTGCTCTGTTTCTTTTCTATCATCCATCATCATCCATCCATCCATCCATCTATCCATCCATCCATCCATCATCCATCCATCATCCATCCATCCATCCATCCATCTATCCATCCATCCATCCATCATCCATCCATCCATCCATCCATCCATCCATCATCCATCCATCATCCATCTATCCATCTATCCCCATCCATCCATCCATCATCCATCCATCCATCCATCATCCATCATCCATCTATCCATCTATCCATCTATCCATCCATCCATCCATCCATCCATCCATCCATCCATCCATCTATCTATCCATCCATCCATCCATCAATCCATCTATCTTTCTATTCACTGTTCCATCAACAGACATCTCTTTATCTCTTATTATCTTTATTTATTCGTTGTGAGTAGTGGCTGACATTTGTCTCATTTCATTCATTTTAATTTTTGAGATGCACATCCCGCTCCTGCTGGGTTCAGTTCAAAGTTTCTTGTTGGGTTCAGTTCAGCTGGTCAGATTGGTGCTGAGTGTGTGTCCCCTGCCAGCAGCAGTGTGTTTGAGAAATCATCTGTCTTTGTTATAACAGAGAGGCTTTTCAATGTTGACTAAAAGTCAACAAAACAATGACTGGAGGACATCAAAAAGTACACTCAATGTCTTCGAAAAATCTTTGAATAAAGGATTTGATCCTTTTCAACAATAAAGGAAAATATTGATTTTGTTTACCATCGTTAAACAGATGCTGATCAAAGAAATAATGTTTCTCTGGTCCTTTTCTGGGTTATAGTCGGTTACAGATTGATAAGTCTTTGTGCCGGACTCAGACGAGACCCATAAATGACCAAATTGAGTATCTGTCAATTCCACCTATTAACTTAACCACATCAAAATAACAAGTATTACTAACGTTATCCAACATCCAATATCACAGTTTGAGAAAGCCTCAATTTTTCAATTTTTTCTCATATTCTCTCTCTTCCAAAGGTATTTTATAGGCTTTTACTGAGGTTCTGATGTAGGCAGCTTGTGATTGACTATCAGTGTAGAACCAGAACAAGATATAAAAATGAACCACGACACCACACGGAAACGTTTTTTACTCTTCTGTCTGACTTATTCGAAGACAAAACTCTGAGAACCAAATGTTTGGACTACTGGATGTTTTGTCTATAAAATGTCAAAGGATCCATCCAGGTAATCAGAGGTGGTTTTGATCTGTGAGCTGAATTTCAGATGTTACCTGCCTTTCATCTTCATATGAAAGCTACATAATAACATTTTGCTCGACATGAGATGTCATTTTCTGATAAGCATTTCTATACCATCCATTTAATATGCAGCTGTAAAGTAACTGTATATCTCTGAAAGTTTCATTTTCTCTGTCTGCTCAGCAGAAGTGATGAGGCGTCAACGACATCACCAGTGACTCATAAAGTCACAAGAAAATTCATTCAGCCACCCGCAAGAAATCCTTGTCCCCCTGACAAATTCTCACAGCAGCCCCCACCCAATCCACCCAACACACCCAACACACTCATTCTGATCATACTGAATACACACAATGATGTAGTCATACAGACAACATTATGACCACATTGAAAAGAGCATTGATCACAGCAGAAACAGATCTGATCAAAGCAAAAACAGATCTGATCACAGCAAAAACAGATCTGATCACAGCAAAAACAGATCTGATCACAGCAAAAACAGATCTGATCACAGCAAAAACAGATCTGATCACAGCAAAAACAGATCTGATCACAGCAAAAACAGATCTGATCACAGAAAAAAACAGATCTGATAACAACAAAAACAGATCTGATAACAGACAAAAACAGATCTGATCACACTAAAAACAGATCCAAAGACACTGTAAACCTGATCATGCTGAAAATATGTATGATCCTGCTTCATACAGCTCTGATTCCACTGAAAATCCCTGACCAAATTGAAAGATTAGTGGATAATTTCCCCTCCACTTGTGTGTCTGAAATGTGAAATCGACGATAATCTCCAAATGTTTAGGACACAGAAATGTGTCAGTTTGTTTTCCAGGCACGATGTTCTCTTGACTCTGTTCCATCCACCGTGAGATGGACGTGGATGTACCACAGTACAACGTATACATTAACCAAGGCTAACTTATACAATACTTTTTACTACTACTTCATGCTGTACTACTACATTCTGCAAGGTCCATTGTGGGTCAGACTATTTCATACTAATGGTGCACATGAGTAACAGCAAGTCTTCTAATACTCATCCCTTGTATTTTCTGATGTTACCATGGTAATACGAGAGGTGAATCACAGCTCATAACAATGTCATCAACAGCTGTTTTTTTCCCCTTCAAAGTAAAATCTCTAGTCATTATTACCTCCACTCCGAGGAGTTTTATGGCTACTTCACATACTCTTTTATATTATTTTTCTCTGGTATTTCTGCTTTGTTATGCGTGGCACACTAGAGAGAGAGAGAGAGAATGCTTCACATTCTTATACTAACTTAATATTAATGAGCCAAATCACCCCACTGTCTGCAAATCATTCTTCCCACAAACTCCCTGAGTGCATTAAATGGAGATCTTTATTTCTAATGGCCACTGATGTTATCGGCTGCTCACTGTCAATTCTGATGGATGATACCACTATCTGTGTTTGCAAAGTGGAGAAATGCATCTGTCACTTTTCTTAATGTGGCACTGAGCAGATGATTACTGATTGAGTCGCTTAATCACAGCTGGAGAGAAGCAAACAGTCATTGCTGCTACAAAACCTAAAACACAACTGACGAACATCACCACGAAGATTTGGAGAGGGTGTGATGGTGTTTGTAAGTGAGAACTGGAGGTGACATTAATCGGTGAAATGTAATCTAATAACAAGGTAGGGAAAGTGTTTTCATTGAGGCAGAGAGTGATGCTATACTTGCATTACGTTACTTAAAAGAGACACAATAAAAACAAGAAAGGAAGAGAAGACGAACGGGTGCGTCATAGTGATGACATAATGTGTTTTGAAGTGGTTTGGATTGGAGCGGTATGGAGGCGGAGGGGTCACATATGTTGTGTTCATCCAGCTGCACAAACGTAAGGGGATGTGCTCCGTGTGTGTCGTTCATGTTCTGCTGCATCTGGTGAGCTGATAAGCAGTAAAATTAGTTGAACTGTGTTCATTGCGATCACATTAGTTAGCTTAGCATTTAGCATTTTCCATCACCATTGCCTGTTACTTTGCTATGCCGCTGTCTTGTAAACGTCAAAAAAGTTTTTTTTTACAACTTTTTGGGGATGTTCATGTGCATGTTTTATGTAATGATGTGCTTCCGTTTTTTTATTTATTATTAAAACCTTACGTGTGTGTTCTTGATTACGATTGGTCAAAAATCCAGATATCAGCTCGCTTACTTCATCCACTGTAAATTCATTTTTTCAATTCTTACCTATCCACGGTATCCATGTTTTATAAAAAATTTCAGACAAGTTGACAATTTTTTTATCTTGTCTTAAGAAAAAGTATTCTCATCTCTTTCATTTTTATTTCTTTTTGCTCGTGCTTTGTAGCTTGTTCAGCCGTTATCACAGCAGTTATGGTACTGGATGGCACATCTGTGTGTTCTAAACTGTAAATATTCAAACCTCTCTGTCATCAGCGGTACATCGCCTCCTGGTGCCAGTTCATATGACTCTGGAATTCCTGCAAATGATCCAAACGAATGAGTTTTCTTTAAGGTATGGTCCTTTAAAGTTGAATTTTTAACAACTTTTTTGAACAAAGTTGCTTTGTGTGCACACTGAATATTTCTATTCTTTATGATTTTGAAGTTTTTCTCAGATTGAGCTTGTTAATCATGTAATGATGGGGTAGTGACTCATTCATTCATTCATCTTATCCTTCATATTTGAACTTTTCCATTTGGTCGTGAGGGCCGTGGATGAGTGGCCAAAATGAGGACGTCGATTTTAGCAAAAATAACTTTGCTGGAGGCACAAATGAAGCTGCTGTGCGTCAGTCCCTCCTCAGAAAAACAACATCTTCTGGCTGTTTTCAGAGTGCTGTATTCTCTGGAACATGCTCACTGCACGGCCATCTGTTACTCTGGCTCTCACACAGATTACAAGCTCAGGCGTGGAGGAAGACAGAAAGCACAGCCCCGGCTCAAACCGGCGCCACATCCTGTGCGTATACGCGAATGTGGGTTTTGTGTTTCAGATGCGGAGGGATGGGATCATATGGTGTCAGTGACAGACACTACAGAGGAAACATCATCCAACATCCACGTGTGCTGGGTTTTCTCCTCAATTCTTTAGGGCAGTAGAATAGATTTACTCTTATTTTCTAAATTTTGCTAACTTCAAAGGATTACTGCGGCATATGAAAAATAAGAGCAAAGCAGTGTAGATGATGCTGAGAATTATTATGGTAATATAAACATGCTAATCCCTATACAATTTTATGAAGATTACCAGTTTTATCAATGCAAAGCTGGAGCAAGAAAATCCCACAAATCCAAGGAAGAATTGAGCCATCGGTAACTTGATAATGTTTTCGTTGGTCCATTATATCTATATCTGTGTGTGTGAGTGTGTGTGTCTGTCTGTCACCTTGCTGTCTGCCGAAACCCAATCCTTTTGTCCCACGTATCATCCACATCACACACAAAGTGAGAAAAAGGTTCCAAAATTAGGGCCAGCACTCACATTGTGACATCCTGCAGCAGGCACTGAGATCCTGACGATCAATAAGCAAGATCACAACAAAATAGCGACAGTTTGTCGTCACCGGCGGATGACATGTGACATCCATACGCCCGGAAATGAAAATATAGATGTCAGCTGTCGGGAAATGCTGCACTTCATACCGAGCAACCGCAGTCAGATTATAACACACTTTTAAAACTTTTGCTATATGTGGCGATGCAGACGCAGAGTGGAGCTGAAAATAAGCTGTTTGTGTTCTCGGTACGATTAGACACAGCTGTGTCTAATTACAACATCTGCAGCTAGTGCGCAATCAAGCAGGGACCTATTTAGGTTGGTCTCACAATGAATGCAGGGCTGAAGGAGAAAATGTGAGTGTTTTTTCTATATTTGCGTTCGCACAATTTATCATTTTGCTTGTAAGTTGTTTCTCAGTGTCGACATAAATATTTAGTGTGTGTCCTTGCCATGTGATGTGTGGTTGCGTGTCTGCGTCTCTCAAAAGGGAAGAAATTTATTACAACACATTTTAATGCAAATTTAACAGATTTCTCCTCCTGCAGGAAATTACTTTTTCCACGGACACCACCCATAAAGAGCGGCAACATAATAAACAGATATTACATTATATTACAGTACAGACAGGGTGGACAATATGGAATATTTTACAGCGAGGCGTTCGTGTTCATATTTTGTGATAAACAAATTTGTCACAAAATATCTGGGTCGAACCATATGTTGATGATTACGGCAAGAGAGATTATTCTCCGCTAGGTTTGGATCAACTCGATAAACTAGAAATCACAAGAAGACGTTTATCTTCCTCTTTTCCACATTCATCCTCCTCACCCCCGACTTCCTCTTCGTTTTTTCACTGTTGTCACTGTCAGGTTTCTTCCCTATGGAGCTGCAGCCGAGTCTGACAGGATGTACACTACTCACTGCTTCAAGTCAAGTCAAGTCAAGTCAAGTCTTAAATGTTGGGCCATCAGTGTCCAAAATGCAAAAAAAAAAAAAACCAAGTAAACACAATCACACAGAGCAAAAACTTTGCTATGTATGGACAAACTACTGTTTATTTTAATATCTCCAAAAAAATGAAACGACGGGGGTCAAGAAGTGACGTCTTGCGTTTTAATTATGGATGATATTATCTCGAGGCTGGAAGGAGAACAAACAATGCTTTGTACTGGTGCACAATGGACGATATGCAACAACTCTTTATGTACAGTTACTGCTTTGTCTGCACAAACAAACCAGATAAGACGGAGAGAGAGAGAGAGAGGGAGAGAGAGAGAGAAATAGTCGACTGACCAGCGTTGTTGGCAGCTGAGTTAAATCCAAACTGTTGCTGAACACCTGGCAGAAACTGATATCGCTGCGTTCCATTCACCACATCCTTTTATCAGCACCCTAAAGAGCTCTACGCTCACCCACAGCACCCACACACTGTATATTCAGCTGACTGTCACCTCTGCTGTGTTCCAAATGTGCCAGCCTGTCACACACTCTGATAGGACACAATAAGCTGCTGACACGTTCAACTAAGTGTCTCTGACGTGCTCTCCGCTCCGCTGGCAGCAGGCAGCATCGTCGGTCTCCGCGCCGCGCGTTCGCTCGTGTGTTATTGGTGAAGTTTCTGAGCGAATATTCAGAGTTTTAAGTTAATTTCAGGAAAAAGTGTCTTTTTCAGCGGGGTTTGTACAAATAAGATGTGACAGTTTGATTTTATAATTAGAAGAGCTGCAGTAACTCTGGTAAATTGTGGTGGGGTTTTTTTGCCTCTTACCTGCTTTACGTCATGTTTTTGGGTCCGGTTGTCGGTTAGCAAAAAATCTCTGAAGATATTTATGGATTTCAGCGAGACTTGGCGGGCAGGTCGAACAAAGATCCAGGTAGAACTCGAATGAAAGTAATTGCGTTTTGGTTCGATTCTGCCAAACGGTGGTGCAGTAATTGCCACTTTTATGTTTTGGTTTGTAATGTTTGAATTTTAAACCCCCATGGATTCCGTGGACCATTTAAATCGTTTCCAAATTAGTTATTCTTTGCATCTCCTCCTAGAATTTGGGTAAGTTGTCAAAAAATTAAATTCTTGGAACATCAAGACCAACCCGGACAAAAGTTTAATCTTCGTTTTGTTTAATATTTCTGAACATTTTGCCATAATTGGCTGCCAAAGTTGCCTGGTTGCGGTTCATTCTTCCAAATCTTCCAAATTTATCTCATGAAAGAATGAGTCTTTTTTAAACTAATGTGGTACATTTGCAAAAAAAGATCCCAAAACAAAAGAGGGCACCCAAGTGGTTAGCCAGGTAAAGCACATGCCTCAGCAGCACAGGTTCGATTCCTTAGCTGCATGTCATCTCTCTCTCTCTCTCTCTCTCTCTCCTGTTCTTTCTGTTATCTCTCTGCTTTAACTATCATGATAAAGCAGAAATGGCAAAAAAACATCTTTAAAACAAAGAAAATACATCAGTCCACCTGCTGATGGCGCTAAAACAACAACATCAACTTTGTCACTAACTTTGGGAGGAGATCACGGTCTGGGTAATAACCTTTCAAATCATAATTGGTGTGTGCTCTCTGATTGCCTACTAGTTTTTTGCAATATATTTTATTGGCTGCTCAGATGATTAACACAGATCAATCATCTGAAGAACATGAGCAGACATGTGGGACACTTCCATAGTTTTCAATGGCGTGATCTCAAGAAGTCTACCTGCACATTGTAGTGCGCCTTATTTCCACTTTCCTCTGTTTACTTCCTGTCAGCTTGGCCTGCCCTCTGATCCCCACACAATGCTTTCTCATCGTTATTGTTAATAGTATTCACCGTTCATTTTTGTACATTGTTTTTTTTTTTTACATTTTCGATCGCTTTTATGTCACACCACGTTTCAGTCGATACAAGAAGAAGTCGGAAACAAACGAGGTGATTCGTGAAGAAACATCACAATAAAGGAATTCATTCACTACAGCTACTTAAGGCACTCAAGATCTCCGTACCAGAGTTTGTTGAATGAGTCAAGTTCACCTCTAAGATAACTTCTTTCTCTTTGAGGTCCTTTATCGGATGCTCCTATTGTCAGTTGGATGGCGGGTCATCTCCAACACACGCTTTCATCACAGCTTTCCCTGTAAGCATCAATAAGGGTTCAACGACCTGTTTGCTAATGGAGGTTTGGGTGTTGGGGGGGCACAAAAGAGGTGAGCTGGGATTAGTTCTTATTTAAGGTACACATTTTAGAAAGAGCTTTGAAGACAGAAGACCAAAAAACAACTCATTCCTGTAGGCTGTGGTAATAAGGTGCCAATAACTGAGTTCTTACATTTTGGACAATTTGTGTGAAGATATTGCATTTCCCTTAAATCTATTGCAATATATTGTAAAATACTGATATCTTTATTTGCCTCGCATTCCTATATATTTCCTTCTCAGTTCCTTATATTATATATTATTATATATATTTTTTAATCCATAGGTGTGAGGAATAATCATCATTTCTTCATATAAGCCTCTAATTCCTAGAGAGAACACACTGTCTGATCTTTGAATATTTATTTTTATATGTTTATATAAATGCTTTGTTTGGGATGTGATATAGTATTTATACTGTTGGCTCAGCACCGTCACGCTCCACAAACTCATGCTGTGTTGGTGTTTGTAATAAGCGCTGTTATTATCGTTGCCAGCTTTGAAAGAGATGAAGTTTCCAACAGAACAGATACAGTTCTTAAATTTGATTAGATGTTTTTGCATTATTGGATTTGAAACATATAGATTGGAACACAGAGTAGATCATGTAGTATAAGTCTGTAGTAGTACTGGTGCTTTTATTTGCAGCTTCCTGTTTACGGTGAGTTGCGTTGTTGGGATGTTTATAGATCAGGTGTCTGCTCACTCTGATGGACATTGACGTATATCAGTCTGCAGCAGTTGCAACAGATCCCTTGTCTTCTTCTCGAGCTTGAATGAAGAGTAAAAAAAAGGTATGATAGATAAGATATGATGCAACTTAATTACAACCCAAAGTCAATTCTTGTGCCAGAGATTGCTTCAAAATTACAGTAACATAAAATGAAAAGAAGAGATAACAACAGGGTTCTACGTGTAGTGAAATAGAAGATATTAAGTGTCTCAGGGGGGAATGTAGAATAACAGCTGAATAGGATAACCACAGGAAAAACGCATAAAAAAGTACGATAATAATATCTGAGATTGAGAAAGTTGTACTGGTGATGTGTAGCGTAATATTCCACGATATTAAACATATGACAGAGCATGGTGCATACATAATGATACAGGATAATGATAGTAACCTGGTTATAAACACACTATATAATAATAAATGTACTATTGCACATGGAAGAATAATGACAGGTAGATTCAGAGATGTTTAAGAATAAAACAGTCCAATCTATGACTTACTGATGTGTTTATGAAATGTTACGTAAATTTGTCAGGTCCGATGATGACTGTTTGTTGTTCATTATGTCCATGATGTTAATAAAAGATTGTTCAGACCTGGCTCAAAGCCATGACAAAAAAAATAAACTTACTCTTTTATCATCCCCTGCAATCATTAAAAAGGATGTTAGTTATCCATCAGTGTTATAAGAGCAGTGTAATGAGGGCTGGTTTCTATTTTATTTTAACAGAATTAAAATAGCCGTGTGGATGTGGAAAGTTTTGATGAGAAACTCTGTCCAATGTCAAAGAAAGGTCAGACGTCAGTTATTACTACTCAGGCACAAATCAGTGTAGGAAGGAATCAAAGTGAAATTGAAAATGTCCATGGGGTTCATTATAGTTGCAGCTCGTATTTAATAAAGGAAGAGAACAGGAAGAGAACAGGAAGAGAACAGGAAGTGTCCCTATTGGTTTATAGATTGATCCGTACAGACACACATACGTCGTCATATAACGTAATGAGCGAAATTATCTACATCTTCTTGGCATTGGAACAGTCTGTTGGTCCCCTCCACCCCCACACCCCCCATCCTGGTGGATCCAACGAAGCTGTGATCGATGGTATCGATTCTCCACGGGTCCAGTGTGTGGGGAAGATCAGATGTGGAGCGAGCTCAATCTGTCTTTTCCTGTCCATCAGCGGTATCACCGTTCCACAGCTTCACCCACTGTTTGGCAGATTATGTGTCACTCTGAGCAGACAGACAGGAAGGCGTAACGTGTACATTCTTCTCGGACACAACTATCACGTAACTGGTTCATTTAGAGTGTTTTCATTCGAACCTGACATCACTTTGATGGATGGCACTCGGAATGGACAGTAAGAAAAGGATGTTATTTAAATGGAGTCTTCCTGCGCCCCTGTTGTTTGTATTGGACCGTTTGGTCTGACACAAACATACGGAATCTACACAAATAATCCCTTGTCTTAGAATATGTCCAGACTGGAGGTCAGTGTGAAAAAGAGCCGTGAACAACAAAAGATCGACGACTCTGAGGACCCGGGATCGTTTTACAGGCACATTTATCAACCTGACACACAGTATTTAGCCTGCCTCTACATTATAGGTTCTAATGCACAGATATTTTTGGAAAATTTTCAGATTTACCGTCCAACCGGAATGGAGAAGAGACGAGAAAAATCAATTTCATCTCCTGCTGTCCAAACACAAAGATTTTCTCATTTGATCTTTCGGCACCAACATTAACATCAAGCGGGATATTTCTCAAGTCCTTATTCTTTAACAACAGGTTTTCCCTTCACCCGCATCAGAATGGAAAGCACGCAGATTATCATTTATAGTGTCAATGTGGTGTGGTGTCAAATAAAAGATGAAAACCTGAAATATCAAACTTCGACGCCCGTAACGGAGAGAGCTCTTATCACTCTCTGACTTTGCGACACACCTTTCAATACACAAATAAACCCTGGGTAATAACAAAGTATTCATGTTTTCTGCCAGCATAAAAGGTTTGTTTACGGCGGTGATGTTTGAAAGAAAGCCCTTGAGTCTCGCTCCATTGTTCGTCCTGCCCGTACGTTTTAAATCATTACAGCCTGGGCATTTTACCGTGCGGTAGGTGACGAATGGTAATACCTAACTCAAGCAGTTTATCGATCACGTCGCCGCCTTGCTTTTCTTATTGTTATTCTGTTATTCTGGCCAAGGCTTCGTGTTCAAAGGCAGCCGGATGTGTGTTGAAAAATCCATCCCTGAAGTTCTTTTATAAAGTTCCCTCCACCTCCGTCTTGCCTAACGTCGGTATGCTTGACGTTTTAGACTGCGTCTGCGTGGCGGTTGCTTCATCACCACCACAGATTCGGTCTGAAAGGAGACAGTTGGCCAGTTTCTAATCGTGTTTGTGGACACTGGACCGGACACAAATTTGGGCTGGAAAAACTAAAGAATTTAGATCATAAATAGACAATTTAGATTACTAATTAAAAGTTAAAACGAGTGTTAAAACGTTTATTGTCATTGTTTTATCAGTCAGTTTTAAAATCACTGTTCCAGACACATTAATGGGAGACACGAATGACGGCTGCACCTGAATCAGCCCCATACATGAACGAGAAATGTTCGTCTTGATCTTTACATCAGACAGCTCAGAGCTTCAATATACAAGACATTCATCATCAAACATAAACAGACAAAGAGTGCATGCACAGCATTGACAGGATTCTACAGTTTGGCAGCTATAGATTATATATTTCAAAATCACAGTATGAGTATAATGTGAATTACTTGGATAATAATATTTACTTACCCAAGTCACACAATTAACAAATGGGTCATGTAGGTCTCCTGTTGTTGAAAATATATGAATAAATAAATGAATAAATACTAATATTACGACTACTACGACTACTACTACTAATAATAGATATTATAATTGTTATTTTTATTATATAGTGTCATCAGCATTTGAACCGACTGTGATGATCTGAATTCTGAAGTTCCTGCTCATTGCAATTTCCTCGGTTTGAGTTTTATGAATTTTTTATTTCTTTTTTATTATTTATTTATTTATTTCAAGTAGAGGATTAACAAGACAACAACAGCATGTTGCTTGTGGAACATCGTGATCTGTCGATGCACACAGTTTGGACACCCTAATTTGGGCACCGGTCCAACGTTAACGGCTGCTCCATCTGGGTACAGATCAAGAGATTGAAAAGTTTGTTGTTTTTTGTCCAGGACTGTCTGGTCCGTAGCAGGTGAGTGTTTGTGGGAGAGCTGACTCTCACATTCTTGTTTGTGGATTTGGGTTTGAGGACCGTATTAATTTAGCTATGGATACTTTGCGGGGCTCTACTTGTCTCCTTCGTGATGCTGGGGGCCGGCTGTTGGGCTCAGACGTATAAAGATGGACTCTTTTGCTGAGTGCTCTGTGGGCTGATTCCTTTCTATTTGATATACAAACCAACTCAATCCCCGATCTAACACGGCACAGTTTGAGGCTTTTGCATGTAGCTACAGTTGAAAACCAGTGTTTACAGCAGTAAACACAATGTTGAAAACAGACTTACTGAACGTCCTGTGGCGTGGAGTATCTTGTAACAAGCGGTGATTTTGATTTTGCAGTAACAGCATGCACATATGCTGCCGACATATGGAAGTGATGGGATAGTACAATATAAAAACACTGATGTGGTGCTGTGTGCCTCTGATTGCTCATTTAGAGATAATTGAAAAATCTGATCCAAAATGCTTGTAGTTGTAAACCCTTTGATAAATAAATAAAATCTCTACCAGCGCTGTGAGTGTGTAGCCTGTAGTATGATCATCATAAAGGAGATGTTCCATTTTCTCACTTAATACAAACAAAGAAAAAGATCCTGGATTCTGCAGGATTTAGTCCGTTACAGCCTGGGGTTTTTTTCTCTTTGCATTTAAAGTTGAAGCATAATGAAAGACTGTACAAAGTCACTGCTTCCATTATTTCTTTGAAGATTTGATAATAGCTGCCATGTTTGCCCATTTAGACACACGGAGAGAGAAAACACCGTCAGTTGCTTCTGCTTTTTCCTCGGAGGCCGTGAATCCATGAAACATGACACCGGGCTGTACTGTTGACCTTCCAGTCAGGAGTTTCCCTCCAGATTCCTCGGTCTCTGTGTCTCCAGGTGCCCAGGAGTGCATCAGGAGGAGCTGGTGAGGCAACGAGAAGACGATGCTGCAGCAGCTTCCTGCCTCCGAACGCTTCTGTTTCATTCTCTGGCAACAGGAAAAGGCCAATAAAAACACTGCCCCAACCAAAACAAATCAAGTCCAGCGGTCCCAGGAGGGGCGGTTTAGGATTCTGATATTTTTTTATGTTTATTTTTAATTAACGGGGTGAAAAATTGATGCGTCCCATAATACATAACAGTTAAGTGGTCTAATCAGTTTTAATTGTTGTTGTTTAATTGTTGGTGGGGAGGAGGACTGTTTATAAATGAAGCACAGAAAGGAGGAGCCACGAAGAAAGAAAGAGAGAAAGAGAAAAAGAAGGAAAGGAAGGAAGAGAGACAGAAAGAAAGAAAGAAAGAAAGAAAGAAAGAAAGAAAGAAAGAAAGGAAGGAAGAGAGAAAGAAAAACAAAAAACAAAAACAAAAAAGAAAGATTGAAATAAACAAATAATGTAATTCTGCAATTAAAGGATTGTTGGTCCACCTGTGAGTGTGGGTGTGTGTGTGTATGTGTGTGTGTGTGTGTGTCCTCTATCTACACAGCAGGTATATTTCATTGTGTCAGTCTAAATGTTGTGTTTTTATAATCTAACAGCTCCATCTCTCACATTCATCCCATTCATGTCTCCCCAAATAAATCATTAGTGTCTTCTTTTTGTTGTTGTTGTCTGTTTTATTTGAGCCGCTCATTATGTCACACAAAATTAAACTCCATCATTATGTCGGCACTTGGCTCTTAACTCAGATCAATCATCTAGAACCCTGACGTGGACTGGTTAATGGCTTCACTCTGCATTAATGGGCTTTCATGTTTATCTTTTCAATAAATGTTTTATTTGGAGGCCACATGAGCGTCGATGCCGTTGGAGATTGTCATTTTTTTTTCTCACCCTCAATAATATTTGAACTTGTAGAGATTATGAGTTTGTGAGCTGCACCGATGACTATGATTCCATCTCAGCAGCCACCAAACCCACCTGATTCACTCGGTCAAACCTCTTCTCTGACCCTGTCCCTGTCCCAGTCCCAGTCCCTGACCCTGTCCACAGTTAGACGCCGTCCTGCAGGTGGTTCATGGGAAAATGGAGCTTACTTATGTCTGGTTTAGACTCCTGCTTTAGATGCTTTAGGGTTTTTTTTCTTGTGGTCATTGTGACATCACTTTTTTTCTATATAAATAAAAAACTTTAATACGACACTGTCGGTCACTTGTTGTTGTTTTTTGGATATGTGATGTTTGTTGGGAGTGGTGGCCTCAGTGAACATCCAGGCCAGGAGTTATTTTTGTCAGTTCTGGTAAACAAAGTCTGTTGTGTGTGTGTGTGTGTGTGTGTTGCTTCAATCCCTATGTTGTCCTGGTTTGTCAGGCATCCTTTACACCACACAGTTTAAATGTCTGAGTTCCTATGTTTTCCTCCCATGTGGTACAGATCGTATTTGTATCATGGGACCGGATCTCCTCACATCCCTCTCAATTCACACGCCTAAATAAATCCATTATCAGTCAGATATCTGCCGATGTGTCTGTCTGTCATCTAAGCGGACAGGTAGACAGATATTTACTGTCATTGCAAGTCACACTTCATTTAAAATGTGATGATTCAGCATTTTAATGTTGTCGTAAATGCACATTCACAGGATTGAATGTTATGTTGAAATGCTGCACCGTGGTTGAGGTGAACCAGTCAAACAGCTGCAATTTACAAACAGCTTCAGTGATGTAAGACAGAATCTACAGGCATCATGTGGTGTCAGGAGCAGGATAATGATGGACAGTAAGCTAGAGGATATCAGCGACACCATTGCCCATCTTCATCCAGGTGGATGTCACGTGAAGACGGGTCAGCCAACTGTCTCTGATGCTTCATGCAGAGGGGAGAGGGAAGACGGAGCAAACACTCTGAGATTATAAAGCAGCTAATGTGCAGGAGACTCGCAACTTTGAAAAACTTGGAAAAATAGTGTCATTAACACACACGCATACACCACTGAAAGCATGCACACACACGTCAGTGGTGGTGTGTATGTGTGTGAGAATGACACAATTTTTCAGAGTTCTTTTCTAACAAATTTACGACTTACAATCGTGCTTCTGATTTATTTTATATTTTCACCAACAGTGGCCAAATATGCCGTCATAGTTTGTAATTTATACCTGAAGTTAACAAAATATTTCACAACAATCCAGATTTAATTTAGTTACAAACTTTTGCTCGTGTTGATTTTATTCCCTGAGCCACATTTATTCAGCACTGTTCCTAATTTTTTTTTACTGATGTCATGTAAATATATTCCTCACTGTATAAACTCATTCTGTATGCATTCTGGATAAAAATGACCACCAGAATAGCACAAACAGTACAAAGAAAACTCATCTAAAATGGATCAAAACACCGGCTCGGTGCCGTGCAGCTTTGCACTGTCTAAACAAAGCAGAGATTCGAGCGAAAACACGTCGTGTGCCCTTTGTGAGTGATTTCCTGGATGAATTATTGAAAATTAAATCATTAATGAGGGCCACAGCCACACATCCTGGTGATTTTCAAAATTCAACACAATGAAGAAATACTTTCGATTGGTGGATCGCTGCAAGTTTGTAAAGTTGAAAAGGAAAGAAATGTTTAGAGGAATAAGATCTTCTTACACATCACAGCAAAAGAACAAAGAGACCACATCAGCACAGGCCACAACAGGTCATAGGTCATTTGTTTGGTTTTGGTTTATCCAGCCTCTCTAACTGGACTTTTTGAATAATCCTCCATTATTGGACTTGTTATTACCACCGTGGACCTTTTCCCAGATTAAAGTGAGTGATTTGTGTTTGGTGGAGGTTTAAATGTCATTATTGATCCTATCATTGGTCCGGTGGATTCCTGATCCTGCTGTGAAGGAATTCTCTCGTCCCTCCCAGGTTCATGATTCTTATTCCTGTCTGGATTTTTTCGTTGATAGGACCCTCCTCCTCCCCGTGGTTGGATTAAAAGCGTACTCTGCCGCCCTCGCTCCTCTCATCGTAAATAGGGCGCTCACGATCAACTTGGAGATCCAGTAAAGGTTTAATGGAAAACATGGACTTTAGTGATAACGTGTCAAAATGTATCTGTTTTTTTATATAAAAATATCGGACGTGACCTCACTCTCCCTTCAGAGGAAACATTCAAGGTGGTTTCCTACTCAGCTCATCTAAGATAAACAAAGACAATTGAAACAACAGGAGTTGAATGATGAATTTACTGAAATAGATCCTAAACTTTACATTCACAGGCCTCAAGTCCAATATTGCAAATTATACAAATCTTTGGGCAACAATACATGTTTTACCCTAAATGACCCAGCTGAGAACATTCCATAGACACCTCACCTTTCCAGCTGTCACCTTCTTGTTTCTGTCACCTGGGTTTTTATATCACCGTTTTCGGAACTTTGTGAAATTATTTGCAGAAGTTAAAACACACTTGCAAAGTTGGGACCGTCTCCCTCTCCTGAATTCAGTAAAGACGGATGTCCTGCCTGCTATCTTATTGCTTTTTTTAGAGTCTGCCAATATTTTTACAGCACTTTTTCAAAATTATTGATAGAGCAGTTGGACAGACTCCTCCTAACTTGCTATTTTACTACTGGGAAAATAATAATGCAGAGAATTCCTCCATGGCATAATTTAGCGGTTAGTGACAGCTGTTTAATGGAGGCAAACTCCCGTGCAGTAATTATTTCCTCTTTACAGATTTGGAAACATTTTGGCCTCACCTCCCCGTCTCCTTGCATGTCCATTTTGGTGTTAATCCTTCGTTTGTCCTCTCCAGTCTGGACCCGTTTGACTCGTTATGTAAAGAAAAAAGTTTGGGTCACCTCTCCGATTGATTCGTGAACTTTTCCTGCTCATCAGTTCAAATCCAGCCCGGTCCGATTCGTTGAGATATCTTCCAGCTGGTGACTATGCACGGTCCAACTCTACACTCTGTCCTTGTTTGCCTACTTTTGATTCGCTTGAGGCGATTCTTGTGCTTTCTGACTCACGGGGGATGACGTCAGTTCTGTATAAGTTAATATTATCTTCTCAGACCTCTACTTTTTCAGCAATCAGAGAAAAGTGGGAGAGAGAGCTGGACCTTCATCTGGCAGACGAGTGGTGGGAGGAAACACTTGTTAGGGTCAACTCTACCACTTCAGGCGTCCAGTTGAGTGTGATCCAGTTTTTAAGTCTTACACGGAATTCACTTAACTGAAGCCAGCCTTGGTAAGTTCTTTCCCAGTACAAATAGCTCTCCTGCTCTTTCGCCCCTGATGAACGTTCCCGTATGTTTTATTTTGCCCTAAACTACCTGAGGATTGAACCTTTTTCTTCGGTATCTGCAGCTCTTCTGACCCCGGTGGATCAGGTGGATCTCTGCCCTTTTATTGCCATCGACCCATTAAAAGGGCAGCTCATGTGTTTGCTTTAATGATTTGCCTCACTTATAGCTTGAGGGCTTCTTGTACTGCATTAGAAAAGCCATAACCCACCTTATAGTATGTCAAGGCTAAAAGATTTCACTTCTTTTCTTGATCTGGGTTCAACTCATAAAAAGAAGAACCTCTTCCATATGGACACGGTCACGTCCTGGACCCTGATGAGTTTGGTTTGCATTATGTGGTTGTATGTGTTAAAATATAAATAAGAAAATCTAAACATATTGGTCTTTTTGGAATCTTTCCTAAATACATATTAGCATTTTTGATTCATAATTAAAATAAATGGATGGTATAAACTAAGAAAAGTCCTTCAGTGTGTTTTTGCACAACCTGTGATCAAGGTTATGTAGAGAGGGCAGTCCTAGCGGAAATAACACAACAAACTGGGTCTGCCATCTGCCACGGCTGTGCCAGACTCAAAACTTGTTTTTCGTAATAAGTCAGCGGTCGCTACACATCAAGGCCTGTTGAAAGTGGACCAATATGAAAATCTAGATTTCTCTTTGATGATGATGATGAATTTGCCGCCCCCTCCCACTGAACCAGACACACACAACCTGACAGCAAACAACACGCGGCTGAGTCCCCCCACCTCAGCAGGTCAAGACCCAGAGGCAACCAGGAGCCCGCCTGATCTATCTATCTATCTATCTGTCTGTCTGTCTGTCTGTCTGTCTATCTATCTATCTATCATCCATCCATCCATCCATCCATCCATCCATCCAACCGTCCGTCCGTCCGTCCGTCCGTCCGTCCGTCCATCTATCATCCATCCATCCATCCATCCATCCATCCATCCATCCATCCATCCATCCATCCATCCATCTATCATCCATCCATCCATCCATCCATCCATCCAACCATCCATCCATCCACCATCCATCCATCCATCTATCATCCATCCATCCACCACC
>OMNV01023938.1:0-17841 GCA_900303265.1 Brotula barbata
GAGACTATTATAGCCTTTAAAAAAAAAAAATCCATCCATGCATCCTCACTACATATACAGAGAAGATAAACTACTATAAAAGTGACCTAAAACAACTGGGAGGGATGGACAGATAGATGGATTAGATAGATAGATAGATAGATAGATAGATAGATAGATCTCTTCGATTTGGAGCCATAATTATACAGAATAAAGTGGTCTGAGCATCTTCTAGTCAGATTGTGCATTAAAACAACACAACAAGGGTGATACACCTCAATCTATACATTCTAATTGAAATTTGTGCAATCACGGAATCACATAACGAGACATTTTATGGACCAAATGGTGCAATACATACACCAAAACCAACTCCAGCACGGAGACAGTCCAGCCAACCTCTCCGCTCCCTTTCTGTCCTCACGTGCTGCTCTCACACACGTCCAACGTGTCGGAGACCGTGACCAGACAAAGATGTTACAAAAACGTTTCCTGCTCTCTCCTCCTTCTAAGACACTTGCCAATCAATACCGTCATTAGCCGTCACTTGGCTTCAAGGAAAACACTCACTATAGAAGCGGCAGCAGTTTAGAGGGGAGAGAAAGGACACATCACAGCCAATACTCATCCTGACAAGAGCTTAATGATCGACCGTGCAGTGCTTAGGGAGACACTTCACAATTTGTGTGTGTGTGTGTGTGTGTGTGTTCTGTTGGAGATACATGGAGTCCAGATGAGGACAGAGGAACGGGCTAATTTATTTGTCTCACCTCCGAGCAATAAATCACTCCGAGCAAATCTCTAACCGACACACACACACACACACACACACACACACACACCGTCCGTTCCTTGGACACATTTAGAAAATATAGAATCCAAACTCATTGGGTGTCCGTCAGCTACAGTTGTTTGAAAGGAGCAAATATGGAGCACAGTCAACTCACACAGTCATTCTCCATTTTCTGCCAGATAGATTCTTTTCTGATTGAGATAAAAACTTTCTCTCCCCTTTGAAAACGTTTTCATCATTGCTATTCCTTTCAGAGATCTCTTTTTTTGACAAAAATCAATAAGAAAAACACAAACCCCAAACAATCAGGCTTAACCATTCACATAGGATCCCAGCTAATCTGTCTCCGCTCTGTTTTCCACCGAGCCCTCTCTCTCCCGTCTTCCACTCTACTCGCCATCCCGGCAGCGAGGCACAACCTCACGCCCGGCCACTTACACGCTAATGCAACCAATGTTCTCCGCTCTGTGACAAAAACATTTGATAAACCTGTGCTAAAGCGTACATGACAGGGAGATAAAAAAAGAATTGTTTTCCACCACTTTCTATGGCTCCATTTTCGTCACTCTTTCATTTATTTCAGTAATCGTCCCCGCACCCCCCCCTCATCGCCAAACTAATGACTATCCGTCCTGTGAATGTGTCATTTTACACTTTTTCTCCCCTTATCTTCTCATGCCATCTCCTGCTGTTAAACCCCCTCATTTTCCTTTTCATTCTTCTCTCATTCCTCCCGTTCTTCGGCGCTCCCATGCCTCTTCCCCCCCCATTCATCTCCCGTCTCCTTTTGACTTGACTCCTTCCTGCCTCTCCTCCCATTTGGTAACCTCCCGCCCTCATTTTCCTTACATTTTCTAATTGTCACATTCACTTACATTTAGCCTTCGTCTCTCTCTTTCTGCCACCTCTGACACCTTCCCCTCCTCCTCCGAGCGATTTCCTGCTTTTCTCTCCTCACTCCCACCACTATTAAAAACCTTGTTAATGTTTGAGCCAATTAGGTGGCCGCTAATAAGACAGAACATGCATGCTTTACGCTTTAACTTTGCCTTCATTACTCCGTGAAGGCTCTTGAGGCTAGGAAGTAAAATTTGCCTTCATGCATTCGTGGCGCTTCATGAAGCCTCGCTAATTATATGCTGACATCTGAAACAGGATAACAAGCGTTGATTCCTACGTCACCAAACATCAGAAGTAAGGGGTCATCTTAACAATCGATTATTAACTGATAACTTCATTTAAGCATCTCTGTGTTATAGATTGTATATCATGATTCAGGGACTCTGGTAGGTTGTATGAGGGTTGATCTCGCAAAACTACCATCGTTCTGGGGTAATCCAAGGGAAAAAAAAGGATTAAAAAAAAAAACATAAAATGGAAATACAGTCCATTTGCACGTAAACAAATCCTCCAAATAGCCCGTTTGGAAATTTGTTTAACCAACTTGTAAGCAATTTTACCAGTAACGTTTTGTGTCCCTGAACACCAGCATCTGGAGAGCAGGTGGCTCACACACCCTCATTTACACTAACTAGCTAAAAAACAGAGACAGTGTGTGGAGTTGGAGTATCAGTGCTATCTCATTTGTCACCGTGTAAATAATAACTGCCTCATAATTAATATAATACATGGCAGTGATTAAGTTTATTTATCATTAAGATCTGTAAGCAGAAGAAAATGAGCAAGACAAAGGTTGGGAAGTGTGTGTAAACGTTTTGCATTCTTTGTGATTGTAATAATCGTGCAGTCAGATAGTTCAGATTGATTTTGTGTGAGAAGAGAGGGAGAGGAGGAGGAGGAGGAGGAGGAGGAGGAGCGCATAAGAGCAGAAGAAGAAACATCACACCATCACATGAGGAAGACGACCTTGGGCCACAAAGGAGAGTGACAGCAGAATAAATCAACCAACTGATGAAGGAAATATGAGAGGAGGACGAGCTGTGCACTAAATAACCACATAAAGATCAGTGAAGAGGACGAGTCAGCTACTAAGGTGAAACGGTGATGGTTTGACAGGACGTGGACTAAAGAGCATGAAGATGCTGCCGGGAGACTTTGATGATCTATGAATACCTCACGAGTATGATAAAAAACTAAATTAGAGCGCAAAACACAGTAAAAAGCATGGACCGTACCATGAATTATTATATATATATATATATATATAATAACGCATAGCTGAGCCTGAAATCCTAAAAGTCTTCTTCCCTCCTGTCTATCAAACACAAAGCCAGTATTTACAGCCAATATATGAGGGCAAAAAAATGTGGTCCTACCTTGAGGAACTTATATAAAAGAAAAGTAAACCAGTTGGTCAGCATCTTTTCAGCCACAGACTCCGTTCTAGAAGAAACAAAGAGACGAGCAACAAAAATATACCATATTGAGTACATAAAAGTGTGTGAGGCTTGAAAAGAAGAGTGCAGTTTAATATCCACATAAAAGAAGCTGGTTTTGTCTTAATTCCATCATAATGTCCTTCGTAGCACGATGAAATCCCTTTCAGGATTTTGCTGAATAAAGCAAGTATTCTTTTTAATGTTCCAGGTACACTGTGGTTTTCTTGAAGAGTGGGTCGGACGTCGCTTCTAAGATGCACGTTGGCGCCAGGCGGGGCTCAGAATTACATGCTGGGTTTCTCCCCACAAACTGACTGAACAAAAATACGACTTTGACCTTTGACCCTTTCGACCTGTGTCCAAATCTGACTTGTAGGGTTTTCAACTCATCGCGGTCTGTGCATCTTCAATAACAGCTCAAGTTTGACTTTGTCGCTTGACTACCGAGTGATTTCCGCTCCTTTCACCAAACAGGCTTTGACGGTTGATACGGCTCTGGCTGCAGTTCAACCTACATCCTTTTGAGGTTGAAATGAATCCTGATCCTTTGGGGTAAAGTGCTCAGGTTTTTTTGTCTTGAACTATTCCAAACCTTATCTGATGAGGTCAACGTGAGGTGAGGTAGCTTTAAACCAGACGTGAGTTTAATCCCAGTCTCAGCGCAGACATAAGTCCTGGCGTTGATTTTTTTGATCTGCTACATCTATTTTAAAGTCTTTCGAATTGGCCAAATATACTTAATAAAGTAAAGCAAGTTTGAACATTATTAGAGTTATTTTTTGGTGTTTTTTTGTAGAGTTGCCGATTTGGATTTCATCATACTACAATTTTATTCTGTTGCTATTTTGATCTGCTCTCCGTGGGTGTTATCAATGGCAGCTATATGAATGACTACAAAATAATTTCTTAGTTAAAACTTCCTTCTGTGCCCTTGTCCGTCTTCCCAATTGTCATTTTTCTGTCGATGTTTGCTTTCCTCGTTTCTCACCAAATATTTGCCCATCTACAAACTTCTAGCTGTGTTGCTCCCTTCCTTCATTGGCCCTCCTCGCCCTTCCTTAGCCCTCCTCCTCACCTCCTCAGCAGCAGTTTCGGGTGGTTTTTGCTCTCCAGGTTTCTGTCTATCAGGTCAGACAGCAGCTGTTTGAGGACTCCGGTGGCATATTCCATTTCCCCCTGCAGGGCCGTCATGATCAGAGATGCCACATTGCCTCGGTCCCGCATGGAGAATGATCTGACAACACATTGAAACAGTTACAAATAACACAATGTTATGTTATCACACAATGGGCACCGACGATATCAGTCACGACAAAAGCTATCAATCCACAGATGTGTGCCATTAGCCACATAACAATTTATTTGAAATATGAATGCACACTGAATCTCTGCAAGTTATATTTTCACAAAATGGTAATGTGACACATTTAGGGGCAATTTTAAAGCAATTTAACATTTTTAAGGTGTTGACTGAAACTTGTGAAGCTACCCATTACACAGAAAACTATGAAACATCTGGAAGAATCTAGTAGATCCCTCAGATTACCATACATGAGGTGCACTGGCAGGTCAAGTGAAATATTCATTTTTACTTTAATATAGTAATCTTCCAGTAATGGTTGTTACACGGTAGCTCAGGATGCCCCACGTGGTAACAGCAGTGTCCTTACAAGAAGAAAAAAAATAAAATATGCCAAAAAAAGGAGAGTCAGGGAGATAAGAGCAGACACCTCTGTGCTTCCAGGGTACGTATGAAGGTCAGCAGGAAGTGCTTCTTAGTCAGCAGCTGGCCAAACAAGGTCAGGGCCTTCTCAACGTTCGCCTGGACCTGCAAGAGACGGAAAAGGCACATTACGACAGAGAACAGAGGAAGGCAGCGGCTGAAAGGAGCACAAGGAAATAAACCTTCATTTACACTAAGTTACATTTAGGTCAGAAAGAAGTGAAGCAATTAATTGTATTATTTATGACTGCTAATGCACTTTATCACGGTGTGGTGAACATAAAAGACCTGCTTTGTGTTTTACCGAATGTAATCTGTATATTTGAAAGCAAGATTTTACCAGAGCCCCTTTATCTGACACAGAAATGTCAAAATGTCTGACTTGATCAAACGCCATAATGACTGACGCCACAAAATCTCCCCTCTCCTCTTCTCCTCTGTCAGGAGAGGGGAGGAAATGACCACAAGGGTCACTGGGTCACAGCTGTTTCTTCCATCGTCAGCAGATGAAAACGTGGACGTACACTTTCACAGCTTTGACTCTGCGTAAACGCAACAGCCCGACACATCTCGTTGTCAATGGTTGTTAAATAAGTTCTTAGTTTGTGGTTGATTCTTTATGATGTAAATATATTGTAGATTTTATTTTCTATTTATTTTAACGATGAATAATTAATACCTATAATTAGTAAGTCGACCGACGTCAGCTTCATTTTCCCCCTCGATTTGTCCCCCAAACATGAATCTGGTGCAGTCATGGAGGCCTCAAACCAAAACCAGCATCCAAGACTTTCACCTCACTCTGAGTAAAGTCTATATTCTGAACTGATCTCAACTCACAAAACAGACCTTATTTTATTTTTACCTGCTTGAAAAGATCGGCTTGTAAACATCAAGCTCAGACAGATCTCTCCCCTGTCTCGTCTCTCTCTCTCTCTCTCTCTCTCTCTCCTGTTGCTTTCTCTGCGCTGCTCTCTAAATGAATTTAGCAGCAGACTATTTTACATAATTGTCTTCTTGACACCGGGGGGTGGATGACTCCAAACATCCTCCGGCTGAATATCGATAAGGCAGGAATTTTAATGTCTGGTCCTGACCCTGTTGCCGTAGCGTTCTGAAAACTCTCAACTGTCTTTTGAGTCACATGATGCCTCGGTCTATGAACTTAGCTCTTTACGTTGATGCTTGGCCTTTTTGCATGTATGTAAACATTGCATTTTGATAACTCGGTCTTGACCGTTTTGATTTTGTCGCTCTCATTGAGAAAGACAGATTGCTCATGGTGGATGACATCACTTCACCACGCAGGATGGCTTTTTATCTATTCAAGAAAGTTTCCTGAGTCACCTGATGAATAAATGGGCCGGCAGGGGGTGGGCTATTCAAAGAAAGAAAGAACAACAAGATAGGAAGTGGGAGGGAACCATCGAGGCACAGCATCATCGCTGTGTGTGTGTGTGTGTGTGTTGGCTTCGGTGACAGAGGTGCATCATGCTTGTTCCACTGGCGAGCACCTGTCACTACTAATCAACAGCAGACTAAACCCCCTGAAGACGTCTCTCTGCCTCTCTCGCTGCCCTCATTCTCTCTCTCTCTCTCTCTCTCCCCGCTATAGTTGACTTTGTTTCACAACATTGATTTCCCATTTTAATTTCAGTCTCTCTCTCCCTCTCTCTCTCTTTCTCTCACTCTGACACACAATTTCCACCTCTCCACTGTCATCGTTTTGTAGTGTTGAAACAGTTATTCTTTCTCTCCACCTACGTGCCATAATAAAGTGTTTGCACCCCTCACTAAGGTGCTAAATGAGATTCTCTGGCCTCCAGGGTGGATACTGACTGTGATTTGAATGTGTGTGTGTGTGTGTGTCTATGTGAATGTGAAAGACAGCCGGAGAGAAAGAAAGAGAATGCAACGACAGAGAAAGAAAGAATATTTATTTTTTGTGCCAACATACACAATAAGAGGATAAGGCCTGCGATGGTGCATTCGTGTATGTGTGTGTGTGTGTGTGTGTGTGTGTGTGTAAGCATATCTGTGGCATGTTGTGCAGCTGGCTGGCTTAGAGGACAGAGCAGTCACTCAGAGCAATAAAGGTAGGAGCATCGGTTTACTTGGGCCATTGGATTACACCTGCAACCCCTGGGGGAAATACAGATGGAAGGAAGTCCGGACTTGACTATAAAATCCATGAGTCTCCTCTCCTTCCCCGCCTGCCCCAAGGCTGTGAGGCTCACAATTGTGTGAGTGTGGACCATTAGTGACTTTACGTAGTCCGTCACCAGAGATCAAAGCAGCATCTCCAGGTGATAGCTCAGCCTCAGACAGGCTAGCATACAGTATGCTAATAGTTGCAATATTGTGGTCCCTGCTTTTGGTACACATATATCCTTTTTTAATACTAATTAAATACTACCTGAAACTAAATTCTGTTGCATTGAATTTCACCAGATGTACCATAATATTATTAATATTACAACATTGTCAATTTGAGGAGCTCACTGCCTAATTGTGAGTTTATTTTCCATTTAATATTTTAACTCAAATTTCATTTTTCTTTTGCAGCTCTGTATGTGCACATTGTAGGAAGCTGCATGTGTCAGGGCATATATTTTAATGCATCACATCTGGACTGATATCTGTGTGTGTCAAAAGGCGAGCTGTTGACAGTCCATCAGCAGTTTTAGGCAAAAATATGCGCAAACTCACGATTCAAACAAGTAATTCATAATGAAGTCAGGGAATCTGAATCTCCATCGTTCAAAATCTATCTGCAATCTGAAATTTCAGTCTAAAAGTGAAGTAATTACAAACTTTTGGGACCTTTGGTTTGACGCTAATCCTGCCCTGAGCTTTTCTGTGAGTTTTTTTTTTGCTAGTTTGTTTTTTATTTGATAATGAGTGAGAATTGTTGGCCAGGTTTTATGTTAAACAAGAACTTCACAAGATCTTTCACCTAGTGCTTTGCTCAAGGGCAGCGGCAGGAGTGATTAGCCGAACGCACATGTTTCTGTGGGTGGGGAAATCAGAGAACATGCAAAGTCCACACAGGAAGGTGTGGTGGTCGACCCCAGGATTTGAACCCAAGACCTTCTTGCTGTGAGGCAACAGTTCTAACCAGCTAAGTGCTAAGCTTAGTGGTTAGCACTGGTTAGCTTAGTGACTAAGCCAAGTGTGGCCACCGGAAATTCTTGGTAAAATCAAAAACAACCCACAGCTCTTTGGGATTTTTTGAAACAAATCAAATTTAACTCCACATTTAAAAAAAAACAACGACATCGATAAAATGACTTTTTATCTTTATCAATTCACATGATCTGACCAAACTCATTGATGCGGATCTTTTTTGGCTCGGTTGTTATCACTTGGACTCTGCAGTGCAGCGATCTTTCCATATTCTCACAGTGTTTTGTTTGAGTACTCACTTGTATCCCTTCCAGCTGAAAACAACAGAGAGAACCTTTCAAAGGGAATCACAAAAGTCACAAATGGCGACTAAAGGAGCAATTAGAGAGGTTGGGAGACATCTAAACCCATTTCAAGGCTTAAAAGGATTACACAAAGCTGGAAAAGGCCAAACAAATTATTATTTCACTATAAAATGTCAGTGCTCCAATCAAAGTCGATCAGTAGACACACACCCGCCACTGCAGCACAGATTAGAAATGATACACTCGCTTCTACCTTTGGAGGAGAGCAGGTTATGTTGACATACTGTTGTTATAATTATATGCACGTCTCCTCATCAGTTTTGTCTTTTGAGTCAATCATTTGAAACATAAAGTTAGACACCAAAAGAGGAGATGAAATTAACGCTGATGCTCAGCCTCCGGTAAATGTATTTGTCTTTAGTGACGCAAATTGAACAAAATAAGACAATGCAGTCTTTTCGTGGATTTTAGGTCAAAGAATTCTGGGGAGAATTGCATAGGGGGAAAATGTGATGGGCAGTTCTTCTGTCACATCTCAGACGTTTAGCTTTCCTGTCCTTTTGCAAAACCTGTCACATAATGTAAAGGCTACAAAGGCCCAAAGTGGTTAAAACAGATGGGCTTTTATGTCATTAAATCCATCCACTGAAATCTTGGTCTGAAAGGTTGAATTTAATCTCATGTCTGAGAGGCAGACAGTGAACTCCTCCATGCTTACTCATTGCACAGAACTTCGGTCGTATCAACGGCTACATCCGCAGCTTCTGTGTTAGTGTATTAGTACGGCTAACCTCTCCTTGCTTAGTATTTAGGGTTAGTTTCAGTTGGTTCAAGATCGGTTGGTGGTGTACTGACCCGTACCTCCATCTCCTTGAGCACAGGGTGGTCCTCGATGCCAGGGAACAGGACCCTCATGGCGTAGGTGCGGTAGTCCAGGAAGGGAATTCCAGCTCCGTCCAGCTCCTGGGTGAGCTCGTGAATGTCCGTCTGGAGCTCGGCAAAAGCTGCAGAGGGGAGGGGGCGGAGCAACAGTGATTAATGGATTCGTAACGAGAAAATATAACAACGTTGGATGTGATGAGGTTCTGTATCTAAAGAGTAGAGTATCTAGAGTACGTTTCTCTCCCAGATTACACACAGACCGGATGCTCCTCAATCAGCTCAATATCATGTGATGTCTCCATGAAAAGTTCTTCAGTTTGATTCTACTCTTGCTACAAGAGCATTAAGGTGCTTCAAATCCACTTTGACAGCCAGCACTGAGCTATCAAGTGTAAACATTTCATGTCTGAACTCCACATCGTCGGCCATTGCTTTCGTTTTTGCAGCATTCAGACTCGGGAATGAACAGCAGGCGTTGATCATACTTGAGACGTATATTGCATTTTTTGGTAAATTGCTAAATATAGATTGTGTTCGTGAGACAGATTTTTTGCCGTTTCGCTGTGATGAATGCGGTATCATGATTTCAGCAAATTTCATTAGCCCGCACGACGCAGAGGTCGAAGGTTAATAGTGAAATTAAATGATGCTCCGCACGAAGCAGACGTGGAATTCCAACGAGAGCGCAGCATTTTGTTTTACACGTGCGTGACAATAAGGCGGCAGCTCTGTAAACACTGCATATGGGTCAGACTGAGAGCCTGTCAGAGACAAAAAGGATGAGAAATTAGAGGCCAGCCATGATGAAGACAGTGCCCCACTAAGACAATGAATGAGGACTGAACACAGACAGGACCGAGGCATGAGGGAATATAAAGGTAGACAGACATTAACAGACTTGTATTAATAGACCCAAAATCGGCAATTGAACTACTTTTGGTAAAGGACAAAGTATAATTATATGAAGCTGCACCAAAGTGTATAATTTGCCTACATTTCTCAATGATAAAAAGCTTGAAAAACCCAAAACATCCGTCACTTTTGATTGAAAGACACGACTGGGCTGAATTTAATCCTTGGTGTATGAAAGTGCTGACAAATTGAATCTTTGCTCGCGTTCCAAAGATTCAAATCGTTATACAAAAGAGGAAAGCAAGCTCGGGGAAGAGAAAAAGGAAAAAAAAAAGCGGAACCAGGAGACAGAAAACAAAGTTCCTGGAAAGGAAAGTCAATTAATTGCATGAGTGGATAATTATTAAGAGAGCGACGGATGACTTTTCATGCATAATTTCCCCCAGCTGTTATTGGACTGTCTGGTCCACAAGAGAGATGGTGAGGAGAGGAAGCAAAGCAGATAAAGGAAAGAAGAGAGGAGTAAAAAGAGATGAGAGGTGGGGGGGGGGAGAGCATCAGGACGTAAAGAGGTGAGGAGAGTAAAGAGAAGAGGTGAGGAAAGGCAGGAGATTTAGGACTCGAAGGAAAAAGACCCGACAAGAGCAGAAGTCAAAAGCAGAGGGGAAGTGAAGATGGAGGGGGAGGGGAGTGAAAAGACAAGAAGAAAAGATGAGGGGAGCGAGAAAAATGGCAGGTACGTAATAAAAAGGAAAGGCATGAAGGTGAAGGAGACACAAAGGAAACATTTTCTCGCTCCCATTTTACACTCCATCTGCACTCTCCGCCTCATCCTCACATCCAATCTCGGCGACGGCAAAATATAAGCGATATCACGCTTAAAATGTGATTCATTATGATCCCTGTAGGATGGGAGGATCAGAGACGGGAGCTGTGCGAGTATTTGTAAGACTGCAGAAGTTAGAGTCCAAAACATCCGAGGAAGAAAAAAAACAAAACAGAAAGAGAAAACACGTTCGTCATGTGTTTACTAAGAGTGATGGATGTTCTAAAATAGCACGGCCGGCGTGCAAGGCTATTTGCACAATGTGTGTTAATAACAATGAAGACGTGAGGACAGGAGGACGGCTGTGTTATTCTAGTGTCAGATCAAATCAACTAAAGAAGTCAAGACGTCCGAAAATAAGGGAAACGGGACGAAAGTGTTTGAATTTAGGTCGCTATGACAACCTTGAAACTCACATCAGCACCACAATAAAAAAAAACAACATTTATGGACAGATGCCTCCATCGGGTAGGATTGGGTCAGAGAAGTCTTGTGTTCGATCAGGATAAAACTGGCCAGTTATCAAACATCTCCCTCTCTTAGATTTTAGTTCTCTCTTCCCGTAGTTTTACGGAACACCAAAAATACAAAACATTAACCCAAACATGTGGCTCAAAGAGGAGCTGCTTTTCTGTCAGGCGCATAACCTTACAGAGAGCTTTTACTTCAATCATTTGACGAAAAAAACAAATGCAACCCTAAAATCCAATAAGTCCTTTAACCCCCTAACAACGAGAGATCCGAGAGAGAAAACCAAATGCGTGACGTTCGATCGATCCGTCTCTTTATGTCTTCCCTCCATCAGCACGCTGACATCTGCCAGTCGCCGCTTGTCATTCCTAATGCGTCTCTAATTACCTGTGATTGGTAACGTGCTTGTTTGGGCGACAAAAGACAACGTGATGTCGCCTGGTCACGGACGGCTGAACCAGACCGTCTCCTCTCTGTCCCTCCGAGGACTCTCCGAGCGATGCAGATGTCACACATGCACTTTCTTTTTCTATCACATAAACACCACACCGCCCACTTCATCTGTTCGGCTGCCCATGCGCGCCGCCTCGTCTCTATAGACCAGCTGGGTGTACAGCAGGCAGGGCGGGCCGCTTTAGGGGTGGGAATAACAACACGCTTCACTTCCTGGAGAACTTGGAGCTTTTTTTTATTACCTCGCCTCGCGTCCCGTCTCGCTTGAAAACTCCAGGGTGACGTCGTCCGTATATGAGAGCTCTATTTGAAAACCTTTAAAGCCATCCTGTAAATCTCCGTACTTACTTGTCCGATACTAAAACAAACTGACACCGTGTACTTTATAGACCGATGAAGTGGGTTGGTATCTCATGCTAGCCTTGCGTGTGGACGGTCACCCCGTGTTTGTGTGCGTTAATCCAGTTTTCCCTATTATCAAAAACATCAGCTTGTCAGGTTATTGCTTCTCCCATCACCCCTGATCAAGGCAGCGGGCTGTGGCCCTACTGTGTGTGCTGCAGCTCTAATTTGATTGTTCCTCGCTCCTCAATCCTTGTGTGACCCAGAGATTGATCTGGGCCATTATCATTACGGACACTGAAAAAGCTTGTCTTTGTGCTGGGGGAGGACGATGCAATAAAACGGTGAAAAATAACAGACTTATTCATACGTGCAGCTCGGTTTTCTCTCGGTTGAATTTTTGAAGCTCTTTCCGGGTAGCGTGGGTTCGCCGTTCATTCAATAATTACTTAATGACATTCTGCTCTTTGCATATCCTCTATCCAATTTGTTATTAAATCCTTAATTTATGAGTTGGGCCTTTATGTTTGAAGCCGCAGAGAGTCTCGCTCTGTGATGCTGATGAGGCAGGAGCACCAAGTCGAGCAGAAAGAACAGCAAACGGTGCCATGTGATGGGATGTACGCCATGAAGTTGAATTACATAAATACAGCTGTGATCTGCATGTACGCTGATGCTTTTCCACACTAAATAAATACTCCTCCTCCTGCCTCCTCATTCTTGGACGGACACCGGCTGATGATTCAGTGCCGGATGTTCAGATTCCATCATCAACGGAGGTGCACGTAGGATTTCCTACTTTAGCTTTGAATTTTGTCCTCAAGTGACGGCTGTACCGAGGGTCATGCCAGAAGCACGCACAGGGCTGGAAAAGTACGCATTTGAAGGCTGCGCGGCGGAGCACGTATTGTCTGTAATAACACAGATCACACTTTATTTGTCTGAGGCCCTTCAGCAAGGTAAGAAAATGTTACCACAAAATGCAGCAGCTGTAGTACTTTAGCTCAAAAGCTGTCACCATCTGTTGTTTGGCAGTTGATAGTCGACATCAGTTGAGCACAGTGTCACAAGTGCAGTGTAATCATATTATAACCTTGTACCATGACAGTTTGTGTCTGGGCCATTATATTGAGTATAAACACCTGTGGTGTCATCACACACACACACACACACACACACATACGCACACACCCTACCAACCACTATGACTCTCTTATCGCTTTCTCTCTGTCTCTCATCCAAAGGTGCCATCACCGTTGCCATTGTTATTTTGACCTCACGCGTACCTATAAGCTCTCAAACTGAAATCACCGTCTCAGTGCCTGCACAGAAAACATTTGAAGTCACTGTACGTGCACCCCCGACACGAAGGCTGTCTCAATTTGTAGACAGCTCAAGTACCAAGATGTCTTATTTTGACTGATTTTGATCGGTAACATTAGCAACACCCATCCATCGAACATCCATCCTTCTTGTCCAAGTCAGGGCCTATCCCAGCAGTCATACACACCAGACAGATCACCACTACATCTGAGGGCTGACACAATACAGACAGACAACTCCCCTCTACACCTACGGTCATTTTAGATACTCTACTCCATCTAAGCTGCCTGTCTTTGGGGGGGTGGGACAAAACCGGAGTAGACAGGTACAGACCTGTTTTTCTCAATTGATATAAAGTCTGGCCAGTGTGTTAATCTGCCCACCTAGATGGGCCACATATTGTTGGGAGGACCCTGTAGGTTGTTTTTTTAAAGATATACAGACATATATTTAAGAAGCTGAGTACTCTTAATCCATGCCAAATGACACCTATAAGGAGACCACCTTGGATTATGTATGTTTCTCCACATTGGTGACCCATTAATAAAGTATACCACAAATCACATTGTATTCCCAATCCTAAAATCCATCACAGTAACACTTCCTTATTAAAGATGTAGCTTATTACCTATTATTTATTTTCCTTAACACTCGCTTTATTCTTTATTCAGAATGCAGATGCTTTTTTCGGCATATCGGTAGACTTTCAAACTCCGCTTTCACCAAGTTTGTGTTTCCACTCCGTACCTTCTTTACACTCCAGGGCCACTCTGGATTCCAGGTTGTCCATCTGGAGCTGCAGACGTTTCAGGGTGCGGTCAGCGTCCCTCGACTTCCTCTTATAGGCAATCAGCACGGCAATGATGACTAACAGGAGCAGGCCGCCGCCACCTCCGATGCCGATAATGGCAGGAAGCGTCAACAAGCTGTCTGAGTAAATGTGGAGAGTCCCGGGGGAGTACTCGAAGCCACCAGCACGAATCTGAACACAAACACAAATGCTATTTAGTGATCTCTCTGTGCTGTGTTTTTTTTCTTTTCTGTTTCATTCATTCACGTTCAATGAACCTTCAATGTTGCAGACGTTTCAATATACCAAAGGAATGAAACGCTGCTATTTATTCAATTTACACACACTGAATTCACAGCATTTGTTTACGCTTTACACCAACTCAAACCACGTGTAAGCGCAAGTCTGTTACTGTGGCCAGCTTCTGTTCTCTCCTGATGCCTCCCGACGTTGTTGAGCACTCAGGTGATGCCAGGAGACAAGGAAACGCTCGCCGCCACCTCCGCCCATGCCTGCTTCACCTCGGGAAGCTTGGGTACGAACGTGATATGGTATGAAATTAAAATAGCCTACGTGTTGACAGAGGAAGGTGTGTATGCAAATCGCTCTACCCAAATTATAAGTAAAAACAATGACATGTTTGTAGACTGTCTTCTAAAAGTTACAGCTAATATAAAGTCCAATAAAATCTTCTATACCTTCGATGTTTGAGAGCCTAGTGTTGAATTTGAATATTCTGAGTAATCATTTCCATCTTTTTATGGCCTGATAACTTATCATTTGTAGAGAAATTTAAGAAATTTTCTTCAAACAAAAGTCCATACAACATGCCAGTGACATATAGTTTTCAAAATAATAACAAAGGATTAACATGGTCCTCACATACTGATAATCTAAACCTCTGGCACAAGTGAAGTGAAAGTAGCATTGGAAAAAGATGAAATAAACTAGACTTTAATTTGCTTTAACGCTCTTTAAGACGTTTTCGTTATTGATGTCGTCTTTAACTGATCAAACAGAATGTGATCAGAAAGTACGCACGCTGCATGCAAAGAGCAAATCAATGCAGATGCACGCTGACAAGTAGAAAGACATACATTTAGGACACACACACACACACACACACACACACACTCATGCCCATGATAAGTAATCAAACAAAGTAATCACCAGCATTTAAACGAAGCTCTCCCCGAGGAGCCGTGTTAATTACAGGAAGTCAAACACATGTAATGTGTCTTTTTGAATAAGTACATTTACATAAGCACAGTATGTCTCAGTGAAAGACACACAGCCACAGAATCCATCAAATCTAGGCATCCACCAGGGGGGTTGATAACCCACTCACATGATTACGCACTTTGAAGTTCTTCTAAGTGAACTTAAATGTTAACATGATCAAAGGCTCATTAACAGAAATAGACAGAAAAGTCATTGTGTCAATATCAGCGTAACTCGTGCGTACAAATGAAACTTGGAGTCATTGAGACGATTAGGCTGACGTGTGTAAGACGAAGGCCGCAATTAACAAGTGTGGACTTGATCGGGTTGCAAAAAAGTTTGGTTTTTGTATAAGAAATGACTGACTGTAAGATGGACTCTACTTTAAAGTCAAAATAAAACTAGACAGCAGTGATTGGACAATTAAATGCAATAGATGATGGATTAAAAACCCATATTGAGGTATAGAAAAAATATTGGAAACTTCACACACCTCCAGCCTTTATGTTGCTGCTGTGACAGCTAGTTAGCTTAAGTTATGACAATATTGGAACATAGTTAGCGTAAGATGGCACTGTAGCAACATTGTTTAATATGTTGGTACTTTTGGTTCTCAATACACTCCCTGTATGGGACGCACAATTCCAGGATTTGGAGAGAAATTCATGTTTAAAAGTCACTTTCATTACCTGAAGGAAGAGATTATTATTATTTGCGTGTACACTATAAGCTACTGTTGAATCTGTGTATGTGTACGTGTGTTATCGAACGCTTTGTTCCAGCACATGATTGCGGCGGGCGTTAAGTTCTCCTCTCGCTCTCCTGGCGGTTTTCTGTGTTCACGTTGGACTGATGAACTCATGGAGGAACTTACAAAGCTGAGGGCCAAAACAACAAACACGTTTCCTAGAAAACTCAGGGGAGGGACACAGCTGCCAACACACAGCTGAGCATCTAAAGAGTCACACAAACACACACGTACTTACTGTACACCCACACGTACTCAGAAAAACACACAGACACAGTAAGACACGAGCCCAGTCTGTCTGGACATCCATTTTTTGTCTCTTGTATGTAGGTCATTATACATGGGGGATATTGTCTTACAGCTGTGTCCACACACACACACACACACACACACAAAGACAATGACACAAACATGAACACACACACGCACGCACGCACACAAAAACGCACGAAAAACAAGCCATAAATACTTGTGCCTGTATTAAGGCGCACGCATAGAAGAAGAGATAGGAACAGACAGCTCTATTTTTTTCCTGGGCTGTTTGTCAGACGAAGGACAAACTCCGCCGCCCCCGCCAACACATCCCTTCGCTCCGATATTCAACATGACATGTCCTGCAAAAACACAGAAGGAGGAGGAAAAGAGAAACAAAAAAAGAAAAGCCAACAGAGTTGTACCTCGGAGCTGGCTGCTGCCGTTGGAAGCTATCAGAGTGAATTACACGGATGCGCTGTCATTGGCTTTCTAGGTGTATTGGCTGTAGCTAGCAGGGAGGAAATGTCATAACGATACGGCGAGACGACGGTGAAAGGATATTGGTGATAAGTTGAAAGGGGGTGGGCGAGCGGGTGTACCGGCGGGGCATTCTGACAAACATCCAAATATATTCGGGGTGAGCGCCGCACGGCCAGGCTGAGGGGTTGACCTTCCGCCGTACAGATGCTCTGGGAGCCGCGTGGTGATTTTCAAAGTCTGCTTCAGTCAAAGCCAATCAGGGATCTCGGTCTGCCGGGTGACAGCTCACCGCTCTGGACGGGCGAAGCTGAAAAGATGCCGTGGGATGAATTTGCAAGCTTGATTTTTGACTTTTTCCTTCACTTGGCTGTCTCATCGTTACAGAGGACGCGATACAAAAAAACGGACGGTGGCACACACACCGCTCGCCTGTTATCAGAGGGAAAAAAGACTTTGTCCTACAGTACAGTATGTTTCTATTGATGTCACACAAACAGCTACAAAGATTTATAAAATGAAATATTATATTATTATATTATCAATTCTCCTTCTTATTTTTGTTATTGTTATTATCAGTAGATGTACTGTATATACAGTATATATACAGTATATATCAATTCTCCTTCTTATTTTTGTTATTGTTATTATCAGTTACTGGAGGAATGGAATTTCCTTCAGGATTAATAAAGTATCCATCTATCACTCACTCACTCACTTCCTACCTACCTACCTACCTACCTACCACTCACTCACTCACTCCCTACCTACCTACCTACCTACCACTCACTCACTTCCTACCTACCTACCTACCTACCTACCACTCACTCACTTCCTACCTACCTACCTACCTACCACTCACTCACTTCCTACCTACCTACCTACCTACCTACCTACCTACCACTCACTCACTTCCTACCTACCTACCTACCTACC